>JAQFYG010000452.1:0-30469 GCA_034694325.1 Entomobrya corticalis | reverse complement strand
TAAGAATTTACTTAAGAATTTGCTTAAATGTTTTTCTGAATTGACTTTTGCTGAGAATTTGCTGAGAATTTACTCAAATTAGATCCTGCATAAGCCTCCTGGTGCATAGCATAATGTGTACTTAATCGATATCGCCTGATATTGATTTCCGATTGGATAATAAATAGTCAACAAACTTGATGATGCGATAATTTGTGTTGTCGAGTGTTAGCTTGTACTAATATCAAATCTGTGTCAATTTCAATCAACAGTAATGACGAGACGAGAATCAGGAAAACTGCACCAACCAAAAACAAATAATTTTTGTCACCTGCAAACAAATATTTACTATGCGATTTGTTCTTTTTCTGAGATTTTATTAGAACTATCTAGCTTTATCTACTTTTTACCAGTTTTTTGCAGTTTTATGATTTCTGGCACACTAAAATATTTTATGGAATTACTGGGGTTTGTTTGTTTGCAAACCTAAATTCTTTGTAATTGTAATATATTTATATGCTTTGCATCATTGCAACAGGCAACAGCTAGGCTTAAAGTACAACAATGACTCATATAAAAGTAAACTTCATAACGGAAGCCGAATTAGATTATCGATCGATTGACGGCAATCGACTATTGACTTTAGAATTGTGTGCTTTGCCAAATCAAAGCTTGTCAATATGCCAGATGCAATAATATATGCTACTATGCTACCAAAGAAGATGGCTTGCAACTTTTAAAATAAAATATTTTTTGAATAAAAACAAAGTTTGAAATTAAAAGTATTTAGTTTCTTGTGATTCTACACGCTATTATGATGGAAATGTTTTTATGAAAATATTGCATCGTATTTCATAATTCATAGCCACATTTTTACTGACCATCACCATTAGACGAATATAATGCAAGAAGTATGAAGAAGGTTTCAATGTAACAACAGGTAACTTGAAAACTTAAAAAGTATCTGCCGATTTTAAAACAAAAAAATCAACATTAAAAAGTTTTTAAATGTGAAAATCAAGAAAAATATTTACAATTGTTTATTTTGCTTTTTGGTTGGAAGCTACAGACTTTGTCCGAGTGCCGCAATGATGAATCTCTGCATTTGTTTGACCAGCCCTTTTAATAAAAGAATTCTCCAGGGGTAATGGTTGTTATTGTGAAATTTATATTATAATTATATGTATTTTTAATGAAAGTGTTTATTTATTTATTTTTAAATATTTTTTTACTAAATCTACAATAATTTATTTCCGTCCTTTCAGAATGGACGATGAAAGCTGTTTGGATTGTATTTCTTTTTTTGAAAATTTTCTCCATGTTGCTCCTATCCGTTGTCTCGATTGAAGAGTCTTTTTGTTTTGGAGTTGGCTATGATGACAATACCAAAAAAGGACTGGGCTTAATAACAATGGGCGCCTCAAGCATCTACGCCCATCCCCTAAACATCTTTTGGGCAGCGAACCATTGTCCATCGTCCCTGTCTCGGTCGGACAAACCAACACTAATAGTTACAAGGGTCCACGGACCTGCAGCAGATGGATCTTCAAAGGAACTCAACGGCTGGCTGAAACTGGAAATCAGTCGAAGTTCCGGTCGTATTTCCGCCATCGCAATTTGGGCGCTCACTGACAAAATGGAGACGTTTGGACAGTTCATGACCCCTACAACTAGTGATTGTAGTCTATGGAAGATGACCAATCTGCCGTTTGTTCCTTGCTCTGGGACGCCTGTTGACGCCGCTTATAATCCAAACATGTTTGTTTTGACAAGTATTACAGGATCTGCAGTCCGAACAGTAAAATTGCTCTGGAGGGCGGATACGGCTTATTGTAACATGCCAAAAGAGTTTATGTTTGTGTAGGTAAATTATATGAAAAACAATTAAAATGTTTTTAAATTACAAAAAAATTTAATTGATTTTTTAATTGATCAGTTTAGCGTTGACCGGAGATAAATGGGCACGTTACAGCTCGGTTAAAGCATTCTCAGTTTTTGAAGGCGGCACCAAGGAATACGGTCCTACCTTGTATAGATCTGCAATACTGACTCCAAGATTTTATGGGCCATCTTCACCCATTTTTGATAAGACTGCTTTAAAGTGTGATTCGACGACAACTGTAACTTCGAATTCGGATGAAGTTTCAAATGTACAGGCGCAATGGTTGAGGTCCATTGCTCCTACGGTAAATGTTCAAAGTCTGGATCCAAAGTATTATAATGACCGATGGCTAGCTGGCAGTAAGGATCAACCGAATGTCGTTATTCCTAGAAGCGTTTGCAAGGCACAAGATAAAGGATTCGTGGATTTTGGGGGACGATGTACGGAAAAAAATTGGGATGAAATCCAGGCAGGAAGAAGGGTTTGGGCGTCTTTAGGCTCGCCCCCGAAATGTGTCAACATTCCTGGAAATATTGAAACTATTGAGATTATGGATAAGTTTGAACATGTTGGATTGACGGGAGGAAAGACGCCGGTACATTTGAAGGATTATGTGAAGGGTCAAAGGAAAGATGAGGTTCATAAGAAGCCATGTCCTTGTCCACCGATCCCGACCTCGGCGGATGTGGTCACGGTTGCGAGTAGAAAGGCGAGACAGGTCGTTGTGTGGTTGGATGCTAACCCGTATTTGGAACCGGAAAGGGGATGTAAGGAGTATTCGGGGAAACCGGAGTATCATAAGCATGGACTGTGCTTGCTTAGTGCGGCGGGGCAGTACTCACTTGTAAGTTTAATTAAAGAAAAAAAATTTTTTAAAATATTTAATTAACTATTAAGATTTTAATTGGTTTTTTTATTGATAGGGCGTTCGTCAATGGCACGCAGTAACGAATCTATTATGCACCATGTTTTTCATTCCTATTTCGTCGTTTATGGCCCGTTATCTTAAAGGACATATACCAATTGTCCATCTTACTGGTCAGCCGTCCATACCTACGAGGTCGTGGTATCTTGTGAGTTGACAAACTGTTTTCATTTTTCAATTTTTTACAAGACATGATTGGTAATTATGGTTTTATTTTTATTTTTTTGTGTGGTTTAAGACCCATATTATCTTGGTGTTACCCGCAATCTCAATGTATGCCAGCGGCATATCTTCAATAAATCGTCAGTTAGCGATTTTAGGGAATAGTCGGGCAGCATACGCTGCCTTTCATCGTGTAAGTGGATATGTGGTCATAGGACTCTTCGGATTTCAGTGTATTTTCGGATTTTTACGGCCTTTGAAGATGCTCCCAAGAAAAATTTGTATTTATGTGCATTGGGGAGTGGGATATTTTATACAATACTTTGGTGGTAAGTGCTAATTAAATGCAATTTACATTTTGTTTTACCAGAATATTTTAAAGAGAAGCTTTAAAACATTTTTTTTTGTTTGTTTTCAGCAATACTTTGTATTCTGACTTATAGAATACCCGCATCCCCCTTTTCTTTCCATAAGCTTTTGGATCCCAAATTTAAATCGGTTTATTATCATATTTCCCCGTTCATTGTTATTGTATGGCTGATTTGTGACCTGTTTTATCACTTGGGTGTTACGGTAAATTCCTATTATATTCATAAATTATATTTGATTAAACTGGAATAATTGGTTTAATAAAAATATATTGTTTGTTTTCTAAACAGTTGTACATAAGAGCCTTTGAGAAAACCCGATTAAACGTTAGTGGAGCAACCTATTTTCCTGTGATAATGCCTATGCGAGTGGACAGCTACTATTTGAGAACTCGGGCATATGACGATTTACCGGTGAGCATTTAAAACGCAAATCTTAAATGTAATGCCATGTGTCACTATTTAAGAAAAGCAAATATTAATTATTATTTTAATTTTATTCCTGATTGTTTTTGTTTTGGTAGCATGAGGACCATTGTCTCGGAAAATTATTTATTGGCTACTGCGTATTTTCTGGGCTGTTCTTTACCTTCACAATTTTATCAATGTCTTATCTTAATTTTGAGCAGCATCATGGATATGGACCAATGGATTGTACCCACAACGCAAAGAATATCTTTACAGCAGGAAGTGACAATGTTTCCGATGCAGATCTTAAGGCGCAGCACCAATTTTGTTCAATTTAATTTTAAAAAATTAGGCATCTAAACTGTATGAAACAACTGTGCATAGTGACCAAGTTGATATAATTTTGATAGAATAAATATTTTTACGAGAAATTTTTATATAAAATGCGTGGGTGGAAGGTGAAATAATTTTTATTTATTATTTTATTTGGTAATATTTCGGTGATAAACAACTAAAAACAAAGTTCTCTGCAAACAAAACCGAACAAAATGTGCTAATCTTGCCCATTCCACAGCCAACCTAGGTTTCGTATATATCTTTAAAATCGGACAAGACCTGGAAAATCGATTTAGCCAAATGTCCCTTTCATAAAACTGATAATTACTCCAATACCGTTTTATTGATTTTGACAAACTCACAGGTTTATTGCAAATTCCCGTGGTAACTATATCAAAAACCATTATCATAACAAGGACAAACGGAAACATGAGAAATCCTGCAAGTTGAAATAAGTTTCTGAGTTCTAAAATGACAAACAAGCTTATTATAGATATTCCAGCATGGCCAATATACAGTGTTGGAAATAAAGTGTTTTCAAAACACTCATTAAATAATTTTAAGAGAAGATGGGCTTGTCGATAATATAATGTTTGGTGGCTGATGATGTTGATATTTGATTTAGAATTTAGTTTTAAATTAAGTATATTTTGTAAAAAACCATTTAAAAATGCTAAAGGAATTATCATTATAACTGCAACGAATCCTGGAAATCCAACGCCAGGGGAAAATATAAAGATTTCTATAAAATAAAAAATTAGTTTGATGAGAATTATGGTAATTTGATTGTAATTGTGTGATTTTGAAATGAATACGGAGTATAGGAATTGTGGGGAATCGGGGGATATCCAAAATGCTAGTGGGAATATAATGGGAACAAAAAGACAGCAAAGACGCCAAAACCAGAGGATCCAGTAAATATTTTCGTTTTTGGGGTGACCTGAGGAATCAAAAGTAAAAATTAAGTAAACTCTTAAAAATTATGCTGTACTAGTTTTAAATAATTGTTTACCTTTTTTGTTCCGAAACATTCTTGATGATTTCCTCCATAAAGCTAATGTCCAATTAACTAAAGTACAAATCTCATCCTTTTTGGAAATCATTGGAAGTCCGGCCATGGCTAAAGATATGTACGTCCATGTCCATAGAAAATATTGTAAAAGCATAACTGGATCTTGTACATTTTCTGAGGAGGTGATGTAAATAAGTCGGCAAATTAAATAGATAGAATGTGCCCATAAAAGGGCATGTTTAAAATACCAGGCAAATAGAGATTTTTCGGATGAGTAGGTTATAAAGGAATTGCCAGAGTGGCCGTTATTCCACTGGTATGGGGATCGACAGGATATTGAGAATATTTTTAATTGACTTTTTAAAATTAAGAGACATTTCTCAGTTAACATGATTTAAAATATTTCAGGCTGGTTTGTAATATTTCTTGGAGTTCTAGTTCAGGCACTACTGAGACTGAGCTTGGATACTTGGATAAAGACGAAGCATCGAAACAATGATTAATGCTTTCCACTGTTTGCAAAATAATATCAATAAAATATTATGCTTGAGGAACGATATATATCAACAATTTAATCGTCTTGTTGTCTATCATGTTCATCTACTAAACATTACATGGTATTGATTGGCAGCTTTTAGTAAATTTATTGTAATAGCTGGTTTTCATAGATGGAAAACGAGAGGCTGCATATTGTGTACATTGTACATTAGCTAACTAACGAAACCAAAGAAGATGCATATCGAAGACAAATAGATTGGGAGATAAATGTGATGAAATAAATGTTTTGTACTTTAACAGTAGCTTGTTAAATAATTAATTACATTTGGAAGTCCAAATTAAAAGTAAAACATTAAGTTGTCTGGTATGGTATAATAGCCAATTTTAAAAGTTACTTAAATGCACATAATAGTAAATATTTTAAAATTGCTATAAGCAAAACAATTATAATTTTATTTGGTTTGAACACATTTTAAACGGGACCCCAGGTCAAGGCCACTCAAGTCAAGACTTCACAGTGCACTGCACCGTTACTTCTTTGTTTTTCTATTGCATTTGCAATATTATGATGATGAAGACTGCGTAAAGACCAGTGGGCAGATATTTAGCTCACTCTTGTGTATCACTGTGCCCCTGTACACAAGGCGCAATGTAAAAAGCTGATCACATTTTCATGTGCTCTGACTCTGACATGAACAGCAGGCTGTGTTTTTAAAAGCACACAGAATTCACATGGTGCATGTTAAGTGCATTTTAAATCTACATAATTCCTAATTAATTAATTGGTTTTGAAGTGATTTGCTAACGACCAACTACAAATATTTAAACGTCTTGTCTTTCTCATCTTGACAAGTCGGTAATCTGTTTTTCATGTTGTGTTGTGTAGTTTGTGGTGTAATTAAATAGGTTTTTGTTTGGAAAAGAGTGATTATCATTATCCTAAAAGTTAATTGGTGATGGGTCGAGTTAGAAATAGTGGAGGAGGTGGGGATCAGGCACCCCATCGGGCTGGGCCGTTAAAGCAGACAAATAAGAAGCACAAGACTGGTCCACATCGTAGCAAACGGTCTTTGGATGGTGAAGCAAGAGGTCAGTTTCCAGTATGAATGGTTTGGTTTGGGATAAAATGAATACAGTTTGTCAAGATGTAATTATAGATGACAGATGATTTAAATGTTGATCTTATTTATTTGTTTACAGGACGTGTCAACTCAATTGGCTCCATTACCAAAAGACGAAAGAATCATGTTCTTCGTTCGGAAAGGAAGAAGCAGGCGGCTGCTGACCGTTTGAAAAAGATGCAGAGTATTCAGGATGAAAAAAGAAATCAGGGAGGGCCAAGGGGTGCACCCATTTGCGTTACATTGATTCCTTTGTCATCCGTTACAAATGTAAATTTCACCCTTCAGTTTGTGTTGGCCAACTGTAAAGGGTTTGCTGAGATTGTGGGCACAGTTGGAAATACAACCTACATAAAGTATGTACTATTATCCAGTTCTGTTACTTCTGCTGTTAGATTTGTTGAAAGTTAAAATTAAATATGATTTTATTCTTGTCACAGGTTAAAAAACGGAAAAAACATCACACTGGTCATCCCACCCGTCCCGAATGACATTTGGTGCGTTCTTGATGTTCTGAAACAGGCTGATGTCACTCTATTTCTTCAGCCTCTTCTGGAGCCCATTTCTCCCGAAGGGATAACCCTTCTCAAAGCCGCCAAGGAGCAAGGAATGGCTACACCATTTCTTGGGATTAGTTCTCCCTTCTCAAAATCTGATGAAAAGGCCTTCATGAAAGCAAACTTGAGATATCTTCCAGTGGATAAAATTTACGAGATCACAAACCCTGGTCAAGTCGCCAATTTACTTAGAATGATTTCTGTCACCAAGATATCTGTACCAAAGCAATGGTCTGTCCGATCTTCTATGCTTGTTGAGAACTTTACCCCAATTTCTACCATCAGCCCATCCTTGTTTACTCCAAATGCTGTTCAAGAACTCACCCAAGAAAATTGTACTAAACTTGTCAAGATATCTGGAGTTGTGAAACGCAGACATATGAATCCTCACAGACCTTTGTACGTCAGTGGAGTTGGTTCGTTCAAAATTTTGAGAGTGGACGTAGCCCCGATGCAAGTAGGAACGAAAGATGATGCGCCAGCAGTGCCTCCAAGATTTTTGTATGATCCAAGTCTAGTTCCAGAGGAAGATATTGATAAGGATGTTCCAGATGATGAAATGATGGATTCAGATTCTGACATTGATGAAGAAGACGAAGATGATGATACCGGAAGTCAAATGTCGATTGACAGTAAAAATAATAAAAGTAAAGGAAAGAAACTTCCAAAGGGTACATCAGATTACCAGGCAGATTGGTTGATCGATTCTCAAGAGAATTCTGAAGAGGATGAGGAGGAAGGATCGGGCAAAGGGGAACTGATTGGTTCAGATGACGATTTGGAGGAAAGTGATGATGATGATGATGAAGACGGAGAAGAAATGGAGGATGACGACGAAATAGATTGGGAAGAGGAGAAGAAGCAAATGGAAGTCATGAAGGCAGCCCGCACAGAAGCAGAATTTCCTGATTGGGTAGATACTCCAATGGATCAACCAGCAAAGGTCCGTTTTCAGCGTTATCGTGGTCTTCAATCCTTTAAAAAGTCCCCCTGGGATCCACATGAAAATCTACCAAAAGAATACTCAAAAGTATTTCAGTTTCAAAATTTCCGACATGTTTACAAAATCGTTTGTGGAGATAAAGCTGAAACAGATGGATTAGGTTATATTCCTGTTGGTCAACGTGTAGAAATGATTCTAAAGCCTTTGGATAATCCAGACTCGGTTGAAACGAAAGTTGGAGCTTGTAAACCAGTTTCATTAGTTTCTCTTCTTAAACATGAGACACGGATGAGTGTATTGAATGTGCAGTTGAATGTTACCGAGGTGGTTAAAAATAAAGAAGAACTCATTTTCCAAGTTGGACATCAAAGGTTTCAGGCGAAACCTATTTTAAGTGAAGTCTCTACAGGAAATAAGCACAGGGTAAGCTTACAAATATTTAAATAGATCTATATTTTATAATATTAAATAAATATATTAATTGACTTTAAATTATTTGGAAATAATTTTTGTATTTTATTCGTAGATGCTTCGATTTGCCCAACAAAACCAAAGCTGTATGGCTACCATCATAGGTCCTATTGTGTTCCCACACGCATCTGTACTGGCCTTCAAATGTGTAAAGTCTACTTTGGTAAGAATTCAAATATGATTACCTGTAAAAATACCAATTATGTATTGTAGATTCATATATTATGAAACAGCTTTTTTAAAATTTTGTCATCTCTTATTTCTTTGTAAAGATTCCTGTTGGAAGTGGCTCCCTATTTTCTATCGACCCATCAAGAATCGTTGTCAAACGCGTTCTCCTCTCTGGACATCCATTTAAAGTTCAAGGTCGTAATGCTGTTGTGCGGTTCATGTTTTTCAACAGAGAAGATATTGACTGGTTTAAGCCTGTGGAGCTCAGAACAAGATATGGACGCAGAGGTCATATCAAGGAGCCTTTAGGTATGCTAATAACTTTTAAACGTGATAATAAATCTTAATAACATTTGGGAAAAATTATAAAATCAGCATAATTAATAATTTTCATTTTCTTCTAGGAACACACGGGCACATGAAATGCAACTTTGACGGCCCCATGAAATCCCAAGATACTGCATTGATGCCATTATACAAGCGAGTGTTTCCAAAATTTAACTATGAAGACTTTGTTGCTCCGTTCGAGGTTTTTGATAATCAATATTCGAATTAGTATAGTAAATTATATACTTATTAAAATAGTTTAAAATGTTAGTTTTATTTAGAAATTAAATAAAAAGCGCATTTTTACAAATCAAATCAAATATCACCTACCGAGAGCCAATTTGTTTAAACACCCAAGCCACCCACGCGCCATAAAACTTATTCTCACGAACAAGATGTAACAGATCAATCAACAAGTTTCAACATTTTTTATGATTTATGTATCTATCAATCAATATTCTTGTTTCAAAAAATCTTAAATATTTTTAAGGATTCGTTAATAATTACTGCTAAAATCATCATTATTTTCTGGCTGACTGATACAGAGAGAGGTGCGTCGTAGAGCTAAACAAACAATACCTACTAAAACACTTTTGATATGATGTGGACCTTGTAATTGTTCAACTATAAAATTTCCTTTCTTTTCAACGCTCCTAGCTAAAAACTAGTTTATCATCAACTAACAATGTTGCAAAAAAACACAACAGGAAAATATTTTAGAATTTTAAAGCCAACAATAAACAAAGCATTGGACTATATGCTCTACGAGAAGGAAGATGAAGATGAGCCCAAGAGAAATTGCAAAACATTTTTTAGCAAAAAACGCTGCGATTAATTCAGATCAATGAAATAAAATAGAATGTAGCTCATTGCATGCATGAGTCTGTGTGTTCTTCACTTTAAATTAAAGAGCTAAAAGCCTTTTTAGTTGTCTTCGTTTTTTTGATAGGTGCGATGGGTGCACTTCACTCTGCTGCACGAAATGAAAAATGTTTGTTTCTTCAGTTAACCTAGATATTTTACAAGTGAATGATTTATTTTTAAATCCTCGCTCACTTAAACAGTTAGTACAAGGACACCAACATACCAAAACAACGATATCAATCGGTACTAAATAATTTTCAATCTTGTTTCAAGTGAAAATTGGTGATAAAAAAACGGAAAATAACTTGAACCCAAACTGTTATATTGTTTATTAAGGATTTTTATGAGGTTGTATTTTCACTTTCTAAAAAGTGGACCGAGATTTTCATTTGAATGCTCATGTAAAATTGTTTATCAGTTTTATTTTATCTTTATCAGCATACATGAGTTGAAATCAACTATAAAACAATTAGCCAAAAAAAATATTGATAACAATTTACAGTTTTTTAGAATGACGTTTTCTCGCACTCTGCACGCGCAAATCTGCAAATAAACCTTTCTCCCACGATGCAATCTTTGCCAATAAAAATTATTATTATTTTTGCATGTGAAAATATTTTCAAAGAAATTGAAAGTTTTTTTGCTTATCAAGTCAAAAAGTTGTTCTCAGTGTGAGTCTTTGATAGAAACAACTTTATAGCAGCTTTTATTACAAAGAAATCAAGAAAACAAACATAAAAAGATTGGGATCGGATGCTGTTTTTAATGTTTCCAATTAAAATATTTTAATTTTAGTAGTTGCTGTGAATATTCGACATGACTTGTTTGAAAATTGCCAAAAACTTAAATATGTAAAAGGGATCAAAAGGATTACGACTTTCTTTACTGGCGCGCGTGCATGTTAAATTATTTATCTTAATTACAATGCTATCTAATTGTATCATTAAAATTCAAGTATATTTTCACCACAAACTATTTCCGTTTTCTCGTTCAATTCAAATCGGCATTTCTTTCAAGTTTCAAGGTTATTCAAAAGTAAATAAAAAACCATTTTAAATTTATTCTTTAGCTTCATTACCAATCATAGATACACCCTTCAAAAGCCCCCAATTATAATTAGAGAACAAATTATAAATAGTTTTACGCTACTAATCCGAATTTTCTACAAGAGCAAATTCCTCATCCTCATTTTCCCTTATTAAAACTAAAACTGCAATTAATAATCTTTTTTACAAGAACTACCTCAACTTCAACTATTTTTATAACATTCAGGAAGTATATAAAAAACCTAAATCTTCAAGTACCTAAATGTCATCATTTTTGCATGCGTTCCTTCCTATTAACCCCAATTTCTCACATGCTTTATTTTCAGGCTCACTCACTCACACTTCTTTAATAGCTTGCTCTACAAGACGTGAAAAATAATGAAAGCAAAAAAAAATATATATTAAAATGATCGTGAAAATGATCTTCCTTCCCCGCTTTTCAACAAAAGCAAACACCATTAAAAATACCCACCATCAACTGTAACTAAACCACCACAACAAAACAATCAAAATGAACAAAGTTTTAAAAAGCAAACCAGTGAAACATTTTATTTCACTCATTCATTCTTGCTCTATAAAATTGTTTTTTAAAAAGTAAACTTGCTACAGGACATTTTATACTTTGTTAATAAAAAAAGAAAGCCTTTTAAAACGTGAAATCATTTAGCGTTTTTTTTTCTTCTGCACACACGACACACGACGCCATCATCATCGCCGTGAAATGAGTAACATGAACATGTTGAATTGTCAAAAAAAGTCATTATTATTTTGTGAGTGAACACACATGAGCATGATCATTCTTTAGCGACAATAAAATTCTACTTAGAAGAATGCTTTTCAATGTCAAAAATTTTAATGGTTTCTATTTAGTTTAAAAAAATCGAAACAGCCAGAAAAGGAATGATGATGAGGATGTGATGAGATGATGATTATCGTTTTTTATTGAATGAAAAACGAGACATATCAAAGTAAACCAGGATAAATAATTTATGTAGTGTTCTTAATCACTTTTAAAATGACATGCTGGCGTCTGCAACAAGCGCACTCACTTAAGCTGTTTTAGATTAAATTGAAAGGAAAGGATGGTATAATAGGACAATCAGTTAAATTGAGATTAGATCAGTAACCAGTGGTCAAGTCAAATTCATGTATAAAAAATGTTGATTTGTATCACTTTGCCCCAGTCAAAGGAAACTACCAGAGTCGAGTCATTTATCTCGACTGATTTCCCGTCTTCCCGTGAATAATTACCTGAAAAACAGAACAAAAATGCAAATAAATTTTATTTGAAATTACTGTAAATGGCACATGTCACACAACACAAAAGAGACGTTATTCGTAGTAACATCCTTCCCTTCCTCCTGGGAAAACATTGACCTTTTCCGTACACCTTTAACAATAGATAATTGTAATCATTTTGCACAAAATTTGTCATTTCATTCAACGTTTTCTTTTCAACGAGCAGTATAAATAATTGCTGAAGAATAAAACATAAATCCCCAGGTAGCCTACTACCCCGCTAACTGCTTTTGTCTGTTTCTATTTGTTGTTTAGTTTAATAGTTGTTACATCATCATTTTTCTCTGTTGATCATTCAAAAAAACCTATTATTACATTACTTTCCCGTTAAAAATCACTCAATTACTCTCTCAAGTTCACATGTTTTGTCTGCTGAAAATGATGTAGCGATTACCATCATCATTATCATCATCATCTTCAAAGATTAGTATAAAGACATCATAAAAAATACTACATTCAAAAAATTTCTTCTCATGAAAGCCCCGAACCTCCGAGCCGAACTTTAAACAACAATCAACTAAACAGCATGTGCAATGTGTATAGAAAATTGCATGAAGAAAAAATATCTGACAGACTGTCGAATAGACAGAAAGAGATCCATTATAAACCAATTTCTTTATTATACGGTGTGTTTACAAAATTCAAGATGAAACTTTTTTTGGATAACGTTAGCGTGTCATTGTCGGTGCATGTGTGCATCTTCATTTTTTTCTTCTCTTCTAAGTTCTAAGTCAATGGACCACAGAAGAAGATGATGATGAAGTCCTTCAATTCGAAAAATTCCATAACACACATATAATCTCCGAACTCCGAAGAGTTCAAAATGTTTGTGTGTTTTTTATCAAGTTTTATTACACGAAGCACCGCTACTGCTTCGCCTTTTTATCAAGATTGCTTGAGTTATCATCGCTGACTTTTTCAGTTTGACTTGTGAAACTTATCATTATACATTTAAAATTAAGTTTATCTTTAAAGCTTATATAATGTTTTTAATGGGTAATGTATGATGAGTGTGTACACAGGAAAATATATCTTGAAGATAACTGAATAATCATCACTTCATCATCTTCTTCGGGATTCATACAGACAGACAGTCTGTGTTGGAAATCCGAGATATATTTTTCTTTCTGGCAAACATGATGTTTAGGTTTGATAAATGCTTGGCAATTTATTTACACCAGCCATTTTAAAAAGAAGATGAGAAAAGCTTAAGGTTGAAGGTGTTATAATTATAATAGAATTCTCGAAAACCTTTTTGTTATATACCAAGTGGGGGTGGATAAAAAACACAGAGAGAAGAGCTACTGGTTATTTTTTAGTTTAGACTTTAGACTTTAAAGATTTTTACTACGTGATATAGTTTTTTTTATTTTTAAAAATTGCACCATGATGTTCTGCTCTGCTTACTATAATTGCACCGTACTTGTATGAAAAAATGGACAGACGAGTTTACGATATCATCGTATTTCGTATTCTCATCATTTAGTATAATATTACATACCATCACCACTTTACCTAGATATTATAGGTAAAAATGTTATTTCATAGTCATCATCATCATCATTTCACAGTGGGGTATATACTAAAGCACGTAATATGGGTAAAATGGATGATAAAAATAGATTTTTTTCATGTTTCATGATCTATAAGATATTATTGTAAAAGTCAATCCGGGAAAATAGTTTTAGTTTTCTCAGAAAAAAAATGTTTTCATTCAAAATGCGTGAATAAAAAACTCATTTATTATTCGTATAAAAAAGGCATCACGCATAACAATCATTCATGTACTTACAATGATGCGCATACTCACGCAGTCAGTCAGTATTCAGTACATTTTTTAGAATAAATATATATATAAATCAAGTAGACAATCATAAGAAAACGTGAAATAAAAAAACATCTTTAAAAAACGCAAATTAATTGCTTTAAAAAATGCTACCACTGCTGAGTATAGATTTTTAATGGAGTTTTTAAAAGAATTTAAAAATAAATTTATGTGCATATGTGGGCAGGTATAGGCTGCGGGCGTTGAAGGGAACGGGCCTTTTACTGTCTGCACTATTGTGTGCGTGTAATATATAGGTATTAAGATTGATTAAGAAAAAAATACACGATAACTAATTATGATAATAAAATAAACATAAACATCGAATTTTCTGAAGATTTCATTCACAATCTCATCTTTTGTACTTTTAGGTATGCACCCGGTTTCATCGGTGTTGTTGGCTTCTAAGAATCAAACCTTTTTTGATTTGAATTGAGAGATTATAGTTTTATAGCTCTCTGCATTTTTTTAAAAACTTCATATTGCACAGGCTACAGGATACATGTAATCCTTTTTTGCAAATATCAAAAGCCTATCATTTCGAATCGTCTATAACTGAACTTTTTTCTTTTTTTTTCGTTTCAAAACTAAGTCAGTACGGCTTCAAGGCTAAAGGTTTTTCCTTCTTCTGCCCGTCCTGATTATTACTGTAATTTGTATTCAAATTTTTTAAACTAAAAAAATATTACCAGTGTTTTTCAAAATAATCATAGTAATCCTTGTTATGGGGCGACATATACAAGAATCAAGTAAATAAACAAAATAATTTTCTAGCATTGCTTTAAAGCATTTAATTATAATAAAAAAATATTTTCTTTTACTAACTGTTACATATAAAAAAATTCTATCTTGGTTCTTGGTCTAGTAAAAATATTATAGCATCTTTTGCGGCTAAAACTTAAACTTACATGAGCACTACCTCCTCTTCTTCAACAATCTTACAAGCAAATAAACAGCGTTTACTATTCTAGATATTTAGACTTCAGTTTACTATGAACCAAGCAACAATACAGTTTACAGTACTTTGAGTATTCTTCAGAGAGAAACACACTCGCAAAGTATTATACTCTTTCTGTTAAAATTTTTATCATTATCACTTTGACTTTAAGTTTAAGTTTAAATTTGAGAAGAAAAAAGGTTTTAATGCATTTTAAATACTGATATATATGCACATTGTTGTATATATACCCAATATACTAAAATAATATACTCTTCTTCTCTTTTACAAGGAAAGTGACAGTTGCTCAGCTCAAGTTTGTTCCTCATCTCTCTTCAGAGCAATCAACAATCTGACTCCTTCTCTCAAAGTCTCAAGCTACCTGTTCTTGATTGTTGCTTCTTTTAAAAGAAAAAAAAGGTGATTTACCAAAAAAAAAAGTTTACACACCATTCTGTTTCCTTCCTTTTATTTCCCTTCATAGAATATTGTTCATTTCCCAGAGGAATGTCACAACAGTTGGAGTTGTGGTAAGGACGAGGTATCACTTGACTTGAACAAGAGAACAAGTTACAAAATTTTAGAAAAAGGAACACCTGGCATACGAGATTCATCATCGTTACTCCTTTCTTGTTGAATGAAAAGGAGAAGAGACTCAAGAGACCACTTGGGACCTTGTGCTTGCGGTGCGATATGAGAAGTTGAAAAGTGTAAATTGATCATGATGATGAGGATGGCTTTTTCCTAGACAATTAGGCTCTTATTCATATATGAACAAAGTGAATGTTTGCGTGTAAAGTGTAAAGTGAAGTCATATCATACTGAGCGTGAAGAGGAGATGTTTAGAGGAAAAAAGGTGTTTAGTGCGTGAAGAAAATGGATTTTTGTGGTAAAAAATATATAGTTGGAAAAACGGTGATAACATGACAAATTAGTTTTTTTCTTCTTCTTCCTTGTTGTTGTCGTGTTAATTTTGTCATAAACAATTTATTGTTATTTAATAGTGATTTTTATGGGAATTGAATGGATTTTTGTTGCAAATGACACAAGACATCTAGAAAAGTTCAATGTGCTGAGTGTGAAGACAGGTGAGGAGGATTGAAGAAGACTGAAAAAATATTGCTCAGAAAATCTTTTACTTTTTAAGATATTTGTGATTTTCCAGATAAAAATTCTGCATTTTAAAAATATTTTTGTGCCCCCGTGATCTATATTTCATTGAATTTAGTTTGGAAAAATGGAAACTGTTAATCCGTTTTTGTGTAGTGATCGGAGAAGAGAGAGATGTGTAAAGAGAGATATAAAAATGAATGGAAATATGAAAGAAAATTTGATCCGATTTGGTGGATCAATGATTAAATGTAATCATAACTGTTACATAAATCAAAGAACAGTTTTGTTAGGTTTACTTTTCCTGCAAATTCATGCTGTGATATGTTTGACATCAAAATCTCAGTATCAACAAAATCAGAATTACAACCAGCAAAATAATATATTACCTGACAACATTGTAGAATTTAATGGAAAAGGGAAGCTGAAATATGTTTGGGGCGATGCGTTAGCTGATCCTAAAGCTATGGGACCTGATGGAAATCCTTATCCTTGGTATATTTTTCTTCAAGCAATTATTCACTTTTGAAATCATAGTCAAGAGTCGAGTCAAGATAAAATTTTAAAACTTATAATTATTTTCAGGGACCTTGCATCAAAAATTGCTTCGAAACAACGCAACCCCAGAACACTTTTTGCAGAAGAATTTGGTGGCGCAGATATCGGCCTAATAAATCCAGAAACAACTCGTCAAATCCTTTTAAAATCCTTCGAAGCCCAAGAATTCGGTCGAGGAATCAATAGCTTTTTCGGTTCATTATCCCACAGTCATCATCATCATCACGCCCACTCAACTCCTGAAGAAAAAACTGCCAGTAGACAACCAAGGTCATTCAACAGAGAACCTCATGCTTACTCCATTCGAGGTAGAGGCAACAAAAGAGTTTCCACCCCGACATCCCCAACAACTGATGGTAATCAACAAGAAGGTCCGAATACATCCGCTTCAAATGGTAACCCTTATCAACATTACCAGTATCAACATAGGGACGTAGAATCCTCCACGTCAACATCTAGCCCTTCGCCCGGTTCTACTACAGAAAGCTCCTCCAGTGGTGGGGGCGGTGGTGGAGGTGACACCGGTGGACCAAGTGATGGTGGATGTGTACCTTCCAGACTCTGCCCATCAACTTATAACACAACTGCTCCACTTTATGGCATCTCATTAACTTCTGGACAGCCTGTCACAATCGTACAAAAGTTTCCGGATCTTTTGCAACAAGTTGTTTTTCAAGTGTGCAAGTAAGTTTTTACAGTTTACCGTTATAAAACCAAAAGAATATAAGTAAAATGTCAAATTGCCTTGTTTACTGTAAAAAAATCGTCGTGGGAGTGGGAAGTGCATATATTTTTAGGGAAATAACGGTGATCGTATTCAAAATAGAATGTTTTATTGCTCTTTTTACCTTTTTTTCAGTAAAAATTTGTATAAATTCTATTTTTATTATTTTTTCGTGTAGAACTTCAGAATGTGATGTAATTCATGGAGAGTGTGTGCAGACCTACCTGCCATACCTATTTTTGGTGATTCCGCTAGGACCGGTGACACTTACAGGTACTTATGTAAATTTTTTGACAATAAAGAAGAGCACCAATTTATAATTTTATGGCTTGCTCCATTCAAATTAGTTTTTGTATATCCTTCCTTTTTATTATTCACGAGAACTCAGGAACACGACTGAACTCCAATGAACTTTTACTAATGACTTTGTTGTTATTATTTTATTTTTCTTTAAAAGGCCAAGACTACGTTCTCGTCGAGAGTGGATGTGTGTGCAGACCTAAATACGCTAGTAAACAGGATGAGCCACCACCACTGCCTTTTATCCAGGTATATAACCAAACAAAGGAAAGGAGGACTCAACAAGGCTGAAACGAAACTGAAAAAAGGTAGAGAGTACAGAAATGAAAGGAGAGCAAATTAGGTGATCATTCAAAGGACTTTCGTCGTGTGAAGCAAAATAATAAGCTATTTACAATCCTGAATCCTAATGGATTTTAAATTTCAAAAATGGACTTTTGACAAGGAAAACAATAAAAATTGGAATAAGGGAAATATTTGACAGTTTTAGTATAAACTGTTAATGTTTTTTGCATAAAAAACGGGATAAAAGTTGATGAATTGTTATATTTTCTTTGTTTACCGCGCTGTATAATTTATAGATTACTTGTTACTTTTTTGTATTTATATTTATTGGTTTAAGTTTAAGATTAGATTTTTTTAGTTGGTAGCTTTAGTATAAATTATTTTAGTGCAAGTGCAGAGCAAAGATAAGGTTTTGTATATTTGCGTATAATGGATGTTGAAGGCTTTTTTATATTTAAGTATTTTGTAATTTTTTATGATGATTTAAGTTAAAATACTACGCTTTGTGAATAATATTTTGTAATGAAAGATATAATAATTATGTTCAATGCAATTAATTTTTAGGAGAATAAACTTTTATACTGGAAAAATTGTCTTATAGTTTGACTAGATGAAATGCCCGTCGCAAATGACGGGCTCTAGAAGAGAACTTTTTAAGCAGAATGATTTTCTGATAAACCTTATTCGCTATATTTAAATCGATTCAATCAAATCTAAATCGATCTAAAACGGATACTTGTCCAAAATGTCTTAGTCCAACCCATTACTTGACAATTTACTTGAATTGTTCCATTCCAATCCATTGTTACGTAATTTGCTTAAATTGATCCATTCCAACCTATTTTTACGTAATTTACTTGAATCGTTCCATTCCAACCCATTATTACGTAATTTACTTGAATTGATCGATTCTCACCCATTGTAACGTAATTTACATGAATTGACCCATATTGACCTCTGTCACCTCATAACCGATCGTAGCCTTCCCCATTAAGTCGTTCACTATACGCATAGTGTGTACGAAATAAGCACAATCCCTTTTGAAATAACCTCCCATGTTAAGTAAATACAAAAACACTCCCTCTTTGCCGTTCATTTTTACCGTTAAAATATCAAATTTTTGAATTTTAAATATGACTACACGGATCTACGTCGCATGACCTTTCACATGATATGCAACACAACTTGTATAATTGGACAACTTCTGAGATCATTCGAACCAACGGAGTGCTAAACAAATGCCTAATATTTTATTATTATAGATATCTAAGTATGATATGGGCATGGGGCATTATGAGACGAAATTCATGAAATTTTGATGTTGCCATGACAACACTGATCATATAGCTATCCATCATTTAAACCAACTCATAACAACATCTGTATCCCTTTCTATTATTCAAAAAGTTTCACCAGCATTTTCACATGTCGTTGCCAAGCCCAAGTGTGAATCCTACAAGATCATTAGTTAAATTTAAATCTTATGCTATTAGTCATGCAGCCAGACTAGGACTTATTGTTGTTGGATAGAGTGACCTAAATATTTGCAGCCATCAACTGAGCAACTAATGTTTTTTGCGTCTATTCTTCGATTATCTTCAATCTCCAGAGGGACATGAGCACGCCAAGACGCCAAAATCCTGGGATATAGTGATTACATTTGTATTAAAGGGAAAAAACTAGTTTTGTCTGGAAAATTACCACCGACTACATTCAACATTGTCAAAATGCACATACTAATATATTGCATATTACATAAGTACCTGTACTGGATGCACCATCATGGTCATATCGCATAATAATAATATCATCATTATTATGCTACTTTTTCAAGAGTATTAGTTGATTTACATTTGCATATAATATCTGGTTTTTTGAAGATGAAAAAATGCATTTTTTGTGGTTATAATAAAACAATGTGCCTATATATGCTGTATACAAATATGTATGTAGTGATCCCAATATTTAATTTAGAGAAATCTGATATCAGATTTCCAGTCATATAGTCAATGTTAATGACAAATAAAATTTTAATCTCGACAAAATCAAAAACATAAAGCTATATTCTTATACTATCTATTATAATATGTCTTATTTTATCATAATTTCCAGGTTTTTTATACGTTATTAGAACTGTTTTTAGGTTTTATATGTCAAAGTAAAATGGAAATTTACACTACAATAAAATAATGTCGACTTCTGCACAATACTTTGTTTATAAGTTGTAAGTTGCACCTAAATTTTTTATGATTGAATAATATTTTTTTACTTTTGCGAATCACCGACTGACTGACTGAGCGAGTGAGTGTAAAGTAGAATTACACTGATTCCCAACGTGACAGGTACAAAAAGTTGATGTGAAATCTGAGGTGTTATGTTACTGGTTACTGCCCTTGGTAATAAAAACAGCGCTACGCAATGGAGACAATCCACGAAGATGGAAGGGGCCGTTTGAACACATGTGTTACAATCTTTTAATAGTACATCAATAATTGTACACTCAATTTCCTCAGGAGGACTTAGATTTTATCAATGAAGGGAAATGTATAATATAAGAAGCATATGGCTGATTTCAAGATAGAAACACTTTTGTGTTTGTTATTGTATAGACGGCCCCTTTCCAAATTGGAAATTTATTTTCATTAAAAAATCAAGCATGCCTCTTATATTACATATTTCCCTTCATTGATAAAATCTAAGTCCTCCTGAGGAAATTGATTGTAAAATTATTGATGTACTTTTAAAAGATTGTAACACATGTGTTCGAACGGCCCCTTCCATCTTCGTGGATCTGTTTCCATTGCGTAGCACTGTTTTTATTACCAAGGGCAGTAGAGTTTAGAGTGTTCTTGGGTACATTTTTGCAAAGTAGCTTCTCATAGAGAATTACTTACAAAGTAGAATGCTGTTGTTCCCATCGCATCGTCGCAATTTCTCATGAAACAAGTCGCCAAATACATATAACAACCTGGGTAAATGTACATGTGATGTCCATTACGATATGATCACATTGTGCTGTAACTGGAAACAATATTTTGCAAAAAATGTAGCCTGAAGCAATTTAACTGATTCTAACGTATTGATATAGGTTAGTTTATTGTATGTTTCAATGTATTCAATATTATATAATATACCATGTAAGATTAAACTTACTTTTTTGTGTTACTTGTTTGTAAACTGATCGTGTGTTTAAAGGATTCAACACACCAAGGACAACATCAATGTCTTCTACATTTTTTAATATTTTGGTTGACATTATTTGGTTACTTGCCAATGTACTACAGTTTTTACACAGAATATCTTTTAAATGTTACATTCGTTATTATTAATCTAATGAATTAATTTATAAACAATCAATTAGAATATAAACTGGATAAAAGTTTTGGTAAAATTTTTACAAACCAAAATGGTAGTTGAAACAGAAACAGTTACCAAAAATGTTGAATGGATATCGGAAGAGGAAAAGGAACTTGTAATTAAGGTACGTTATGCTTAATAAGTTTAAAATTTAATTTAACAAAAATATTTTAAAATGAAAGCATATATAAATGTTTACAGCTCCGTGAACGAGTTCTTGATGATCTTCCTGAAGAAGAAGTGACTAGATCGAAAGAGGACCAAGATGCATTTCTTTTACGATGGCTTCGGGGTAAATAGCCAAATAGCCGAATAACAAGCAATAATTATTATCTAGCTAATAAACTGTTTCTTAAATATCTATTTTTAGCTCGTGATTTGAGTTTGGAAAAAGCAGAAAATTTACTAAAAAGTGTAAGAAGAAATAAATCTGAAATTTGTGTAATATTTGCCAAGAGATTTGTTTAATATTTTATGTATTTCTTAAATAGGCAATGAAATGGCGAAAAGAAAATAACGTTGACCGAGCACTTGAATGGGAAGAAGATCCATTTCTAAAAGAAAATTATCGCTGGACCTTTTTGGGAGTAGATTTAGAGGGTCGCCCTGGTAATATACTTTTTTAATAGAAAAGATGCAATTAGGAGAGAAATGTAATTTAGTAACTATCTCAAATCAATCTGGAAATATACAGTGGGTATTTGTCCATTTTACGAATGGGACTTCAGGAAAATGATTGCAGCTGGGAAAAGTGATCTTTTTGACAAGTTTACTCAGCATTTTTTCGAATCAGTTGTGCAACAAATTCGTGATTACAATGACAATAGAAAAGTTGGACAAGCTCCGGTGACACAATTTTGTCCGATATTTGATGTGAATGGATATGCCTATGGGCAAATGTTAAGCTTTGGGGGTAAATTGAGAAAATTGACAAAAAATATATTTCAAAACTTTCATTAAATTAAGTAACTAATTTATCAATTTCACTTGATTTGAAAATTTAGCTATGCGAAAATGGTTCCAGATGGCGGTAAGATGGCATGATTTAAATGATTTTGAAATTCTGAACGAATTAAAACAAAATAACAGTTTATGTTTGAAAATTACAGTCCACATACGAAGCATACTATCCAGAGATTCTACATCGCATAACTTTCATCAATTGTCCAAGTTACTTTCAGCTTTTCCTACACATGCTAAAAGGATTTCTTTGTCCACGCACACTCGGCAAAATAACTTGCTATTCTTCAGTTGCTGATTGGCAAAAAGATATTGACAAGTTTGTGGATCCAGCTATTATTCCAGAGCAATATGGAGGCACCTGCAAAATAAATCCTTTGGAAAGGAATAAAAAGGATTAATTAAGGAATAATTATAGAAATTGAAATCTTGTTGAAAGATAATTTTCAGAATGTCCCGTTAACATTATTGCCAAATTTTTTAAATAGTTACCTATTCTCACTTTTTGTAATTATATTAAATATTAACACCTGTTTTTAGATTCAATCTATCTATAACTTACTGATGTACAAATTGCAATAAAAATATCAACTGTTTTTGGCTAAACATGAAACTTGCAACGAACGTGCCTGCAAATTGTGACGTGACATTAAAGAATGAGGAAAACTTGGTTTTTATTAAAATTAGGTAGGGCCACTTTTTCCATTCAACTTACAAATAAAAACAAGTATGAAGTATCCTTTTTTCGATGTGAGATAATTCAAAAAATATATTTTGCACTGGAATTTTCCTCATCTTTAAAAAAATTTAATAAATTGTGCAGGTATAATTTTCGATCGTAAAATATAATGGATCAAGTGTATCCAATTATGTATGTTTATGTAACAGAAAGTAACAGAACTGCCCTAGGGCATGTGTTCAAATAATGCTTTAATGATAAATGTATGATAAAATATGAGAGTCTGCAATGATGCAGAATGCATATATGCAAGGATTATAGAATTAACCTTGAGATTTGAGAAACCACGTTGGCATCATTGGACTCCAGAGGATAGATCGCTAATAATATATTATATCCAGCTGTCCCACACAAAATTGCAATGTATTTATCAGTTTTATTTTGCTTCTCATGTCGTTATGTCATAATATTTTCCTATACTGATCGCTGTACTTTGTCAAATACTTGGTTTTCAAAATTCGTTCAATATAAAGTCACTAATTAGTCAAATTAAAAATTGCGAAATTTGAAAGTGCTCGTTCTGGAGTGATGGAGGAGTGGATATCATCAGAAGAGAAGCGTCTTGTTGTACAGGTAAGTGGATTCACTTCACTTGACCCAACGCTGACGCCATTGTTATTAAAATCGATTGACATTTTTCTGTTCTCTTTCTATCTTAAGTTACGCGACAGAGTCATAAATGAGTTGCCACTGGAAGAACTGGAAAAGTCTCAAGAAGACCAGGATGCATTTCTTTTAAGATGGCTACGTGGTATAAAAGCATCCATTTTAAATTTGAGTTCTGTCCATTTTTTGAATCAGAAATGCGAGATTTCATTTAACTTTTTCGATTTCTTTATTGTGTGAAAATATAGCGCGTGACTTAAATTTGGACAAATCGCAGGCCATGCTTATTAATGTAAAAAAATTGAAAATATTCAACGAGTAAAAAAATTACATTTTCAGTTAAAAGTTATGATTCCAAGAACTGTACTGATTTCATATTTTTTAGGCGTTGAAATGGCGAAAAGACAATGATATTGACATGGCATTGGAAGTCCAATTAGATCCGTTCTTTCGTAAAGAATATCCCTATTCCTTTGTAGGACCAGATAAGGGTGGACATCCAGGTTTAAAAAACTGGATATTTTGTTATAATTTTTAGATAATTGAGCGATTATAACTATAATTGATCACTTTGTCTTCTTGTGTAGTTCTGATAATGCCACTGCATGAATGGGATTTCCGGAAAATGCTTGCCGCCAACAAAGCAGATCAATTTGATCAGTTCATGCAATACTTTTTTGAAGACATTTTAAAGACGTTACGGGACTACAACGCAAGAAGAAAGCCTGGACATCCTCCCGTTACCCAATTTACGGCAGTTTGTGACATAAGTGGATACCCTTACGGACAGATACTAAGCTTTGGAGGTTTTTGATTAACAAAACCAAATATGATATGGGCCAATTAAAAACAGAATTTTAAAACTATTTTTAATTTTAATTTTGAAAGCAATGCGGAAATGGCTAAATTTGGCAGTGAGTTAATTAATAAGTTTTTGACTTTTTATACATTTTTTAAAGTTAATAATTAGTTAAAATTTATAAGTTTAAAAAAATTTCAGGCTGTATACGAAGCATACTATCCGGAAATTCTTTATCGTGTATGTGCAGTAAACACTCCAGGCTATTTCCAAATATTTATCAACATGCTCAAAGGAGTCCTTGCTCCTCGAACGCTGGGTAAAATAACTTGCTACAATACAAAAGCTGCTTGGCAAGATGACATGGAAACTGTAATAGATCCGGCCATACTACCGGTTGAATATGGAGGCACACTTACAATTAATGTAAATTCTTTTTAAATCAAAGTATCCTTCAATAAGTGATCAAGTGACATTTATTATTATTTTGAATTCTTAAAAACCACAGGTGACCAATGGCACAAGCAATGGTACAAACAATACATCCCATTAAAGAAAAGTTGCAAAAATTATCACCTCACAAGAAAATGCTCAATGTTGAATGTATTTGCTAACAGGAAAAGTTTTGTATGGACAGTATCAAATCAGATAATAAATAGTAAATGACCTCGAATGAATGAGAATGAATCATCTTACAAACGGTTTTGTGGAAATCTACAAATCTATTATAATTATTAGAATATTACAAATCTATGATAATATATAAATTTTTAAAATACCTAGAACAATTGCATATTGTATTCAGAGATAAAGTTTGTAAATAAAAAACCGAAGCTATATAAACACTTACTACAGTTGAATGGGAAATGATTGTTCTGATTTTATTAAAGCAAACTAGCCTCTAAATACTGTATAAATACAATAACGGTAAACTTTCTACAACTCTTGCATTTAAGAAAGCATATATTTATGTGATAATTCCATAAAACTGCCAATATCACGTTTTTATGGAATAAGGATAATATTAATATAGGCACCAAGGAGATTGGTACTCTTTGATTTGTCATTATTATATCAATTGCCTTTTTTTATCACAAACGGAACGATTCCATGAATTACCATAATAAAATTGAACGATTGCATATAAAACCCTTTTATTTCCATCCTTTACTTTTTTGCTATCTATCATTGACCATTGATTTGTCGAGAACAGTTGTGATCAGAAATATGGCCAATAAAGCCGTAATGCAATGAAAAATCATAGTTTGTAGAAAACGAAGCAAAAAAGTTATATTAAAGCATTTGCCTTTGATTCTAGTCGATTCAAATGAATTCTAAAGATTCATATCAAATGTAACTTTGTACAGTGCATTCTGTAAGATTTAGTCAAGTTTATATCAATTATCGATTTAAAATTTTAAGTTTGTTGAAAAAGTTGAAAAAAATGGTGGGCGAGGCAAAATCTAACGACGGCATAACCGATGTCGAGAAAAAACTGATTTTTCAGGTAAGCTTTTAATTTACATTTTAATATTTATAAAGTTCATTTTTAAAAACTAAATCTCCAAAATTTATACAAACTTTTTAGTTAAAAGTAAACGTAAAGGAAAAATTGCCACAATCAATAATATCGAGCTCGGAAGAAGATAAAATGCTATATTTTGTGCGATGGATACGAGGTAAAAAATCAATTTTCCTTATAAATTCCATAAAAAATCATATCGTTTTTTTTGCTTTTTAAGCACGTGAAAATCATGTGGAAAAGGCGACAGACATGCTACGAAACGTATGCACAAATTACTTTTCAAAATGACTTATCGTTCATTTAAAAATTTGCATTCGTTTTGTTAAAATATTAATTAAAATATAAAATCATTCTTTTTAAAAGCATTTAAAATGGAGAAATGAAAGAGATGCGGACCAAGTACTGAGCCGAAGACCCCATCCATTTTTCTACGAGCACTATCCCGTCTTGTATCCAGGCACGGACAGAATGGGACGACCAGGTAAATTCCTTAATTTTTTGATATTTCATGAATTAATGATGGTCCATCCTGAATTATGGATTGCTATTGTCAATATTTTTTTCAATAGTGGTTTGTGTCCCTCTATCTGATTGGGACTTTCGCCACGTTATCAATGATTCTGAAAGACTTGCAGAATTTGACGATTTTACAGCACACACTTTTGAAACTTTTACGAAAAAAATTGAACAGGAGCATGCCAAAAGAGGGCCTGGTCAACCTCCAATAACCCAAATCACTTTTCTCATGGACGCTAAAAATTATCCTTATGGTCAGTTGATAAAGTATTCTGCGATTAAGAAAATCCTACAACTTGCGGTAATAAATATACTATGAATTTATCAAAGTAATTTATAGACTAGAGCAAATTTTATGCATTTTTAAAACTTTCCAGGGAGTTTACGAAGCTCATTATCCAGAAATCTTACATAAGGCAGTATTCATTCACTGTCCATCTTACTTTGGAATGTTCTTGAATTTGGTGAAACCCGTGGTTGCGGCAAAAACAATGTCTAAATTATCATGTTTTTCTTCGGAGTCGAAATGGCAAGAAAATATAGGCGACCTTGTTGATCCAGCTATTATTCCGGAAAGATATGGGGGCACTTTGAAAAAATAAAAGGATTTTATGTCGGAAATCTAACTAAAAATATATGTAAAACGCACAAAAATATGTACCTAATTTCATATGAACTATATCAGATATTGTTGAACTAGCAAAAGGGAAAGTTTTGTGGGAAAATTCCAAATATTGAAATTAGATTTCTCAATCGTCTGATAAGCAATTTAAATAAAGTACATTGTAAACTTTAATTGCATTCTTCAATCGGTCGTCATCGGCGTTTGTATTGTTACTTTACGTATTATTCTGACCATCGTACAACTTGGAACAGTCATATTTTTGCGAAATATAAAGTGAATTGAATAAAGCATAATCGTAAATACTAAGCGATAATGGTTTTTTGCACAATCTTTTATGAAATGTTGCACACATTATGTTGCAAGCTCTGTTGCTCAGTATTTGAATTTCTGGAGGAAGTTGAATTATTTTATATTTGTTGCGCTTCCTTTTCAGTTTTTTAGATACAACTTAGCATACCTTTAGAGTAAATATGGAGAGACTTGACAAAAAATATAGTGTGGACAACGAGGACGAGGACATTTTTAATAAGGAAGAGAGAAAGCTTATTGACAAGGTTTGTAAATTGTATTTTGTAAATAATTAATAAGTTTTGCTTCATGTTTTTGTGAAACTTTTTGCAGTTACGGCAAAGAATTTTGCATGAGCTTCCGTTAACCATTTTAGCAAAATCGGATGTGGAACAGGACCAATTTTTGATGCGCTGGTTGACAGGTTATAAATGAAAATTGGTTTATAATTATGCTTATTACAAATCAAAACTAAATGGCGATCTATTATTTGCATTACAGCTCGTGATTATAATCTGGAAAATGCTACAAATATGTTGCGTAATGTAAGTTTTTATCAAATCTTCAGTTTGTGGAGTTTTTTAGATTATTTCATTAAAATTATTGGGTATTTATAGAATTTACAATGGAGGAAAGAGAGAAACGCAGACTTTGCTGCTGGAAAACTGCTTCATCCATTTTTTCATGAAAATTATCCCTATAAATTCCCAGGAGTCGATAATAAAGGGCAACCAAGTAAAAATATATCAACGAAATTTAACAAAAATGTTGTAAAAATGCTTAAAAGTGAGCAGTTTAGTTAGTACTTTTGTCATGATTTGCTTTTCAGTTGTTCTGATACCGTTGTCACAATGGGACTTTCGCAAGCTTCTTAATAATCCTAAGAGACTTAGGGAATTTGATGATTTTGTGACAAAATTCTTTGAAACAATTATGAACAAATTGAGAACAGAAAATTTGTTGAGAAAGGGGACTGGGAAAGCTCCAGTTACGCAGGTGACGTTCATAAATAATGTGAAGGACTATTCATATGCTCAGTTGATAAAATATGAAGGTCAGTTTTAAAAATGTTAGCTTACGTCTTCTAAAATACAAGTTTAATTGACATGTATGCATTAACTATTTTTCTCACGTTTTATTGTTTTTAGCAATAAAGAAAATACTTCAGCTAATGGTAATCGCAAATTATTGGGAAACTTAATAATAAATTTCATGTGATTAAGGTTTTATTAAAATTGATTTTTTGAAATTATTTTGATAGTCTATTTATGAAGCTCACTACCCGGAAATCTTGTATCGTGGAATATTCATCAATTGTCCATCATATTTTGGGATTTTTGTGAACATGCTCAAGCCTGTCTTGTCTCCAAGGACACACAATAAAATCCGGTATTACCCGCAATCTCAGATGTCCAAGTGGAAAACAGAAATGATAGAATTTCTGGATCCTGCTATATTGCCTGAAGAGTATGGTGGATCTTCAAAGAATAACAATAAATAACTGTTCTAAATAAAAATAATTGAATAAATCAAAGCCTCCCAATTTTGCGTTGCATATATATGATTACGCACTTTAATTTTAATGGAATCTGTTATAATCGATAATGATTTCAACAACTTTGATAACATTCTTACAATAAAAAAATTTACAACATGAAAGAATACATTATATGTTTTGTTTATGAAGAAGCATTTCATTTTAAGTCATATCCTATTTCAAAGTCATATATACGAAAGAAGGTCCTTCACTTAAATGATCATGCCTGAAACATTTGATTTTTTAATTAAAATGAAATATCTACTCCAGGTTTTAACAACATATTATTTTAGAATGCTTTGTAAAATATTTCCACTTGAGGAGAACATGGAAAAGCACAAGTCATCCATGTGATGATGGACCGTACCGTAAAATGAAAATGATTCATTTATATTACTTCCAACTTCCAGCTCTATCTTCTCTTTGTTTAGCTATTGCACAATATACTGGACAATAGGTGATAAATGAATAAACTAACGCAGAACAATTTAACGTACTGAAAATGATATATAATTTTTTGATTTTACAAGTTATGCACATACATCAAATGTAATAACACTTGAATGACGACGAATGACAAAAGCATAAATAATGTGTAGTTTTATAATAGGTACATGTTGAAAGTGGGGACAAGATATTCGTTGTTGTAGTAGGTCCATTGATTAGATAAATGAATAAATGTACCCATACAAGAGATGAAATAATACTGAAAATGTTATGGTCAGTATTGCTAACCACCTGGGTAGAGGTATTTGTTGAGCAAGGTTTAAGTTTTTTGAGAGATATGATCATGTACTATATGCACTTCAGATTCAGATGAGAATTCATAGTTTTGCAAATTAATTATCTTTTATTTAACACATTTTGCTGTTGACTTGTATGAAGAGCACACATCCAGCCGCTTACAAAACAACATAGAAATCATTAAAATCTCTTAGATTTCTTGAACAAAATGATGGAAGCGGAAAATAATAACAATAGTGGCAACGGTATAACAAATGAAGAAGCTGGGTTAATTGCACAAGTAAGATTTTTTTTGAATAGTTAAAAGTAGGCAATTATTTAGTAGTTTGGTAAATAACTGAAGATTTTTGTAGTTGAAGGAGCGCGTGCAAGATGACCTACCTTCATCAGTGCTGTCCTATTCTGACGAGGATACAGATTTATATCTTGTGAGATGGCTCAGAGGTAATTATTGTTACTAAATAATTTTGGTAAAATATGAAAATTTCTTATCTATTGGAGTCCATTATAAAATAACTTGCAACTATTTTTAGCTCGGGATTTAAATCTGGAAAATGCTACAAAAATGCTACGTACTGTAAGAAAACAATTTGAGTAACTCCATAGCTTATGTGTAAGGACCGGAACCGAAAGTCACGAAATGAAAATCTTTTATGATATTCTTA
>JAQFYG010000451.1:0-30488 GCA_034694325.1 Entomobrya corticalis | reverse complement strand
AATATATTTTTATTATTTCTTCTCGTTTACATAGACTTAAGTCCACCTCACATTCTATGTAACGCACTTGCTTGAATTGCTTGAATGTGGAACAAGGCAGATTACTACTCGAAAAGACACCTAATACAAACATGTTTTTGCTTATCTTTCTTTACTAGCTCCAATCTAGACCAACGTGTTTGGCCAGAAGCATCCCGCAGAGTATAAAATATGACTGTAATATCCCACGCCTCTAATCTTCATTTCCACGATGCTGTCGTGCAATACTGTAGCTCACTCTAAGCATAATTTACTGCCATATTTCCATGTAGGTACGTACTTTACTACGTACATTCATTCCCATAAACAAATAACCATCATCATCCATATTTGCTCATTTTATGAGATATATATTTGCGGATATCTAAAACACGTTGTGCTGCACAGTCCAAAGATATCATTGTCATCATCAGGAAGCACACACAGTTTGTAGCAGCGGGATCAGTGTTTATAAAATTAGAGCAAACGATCCATATTACATTACTTTACACACAGACAGGAGAAATACAGGGAGATTATTACAACACGCCCAGATTTTCCATCTCTTTTCAGCTCTCCTTTTCCCATTTTATCTATCTTTCCCTCTCCTTACTACCATGTGTTTCTATTTAGCTGCCTGCCTGCCTGCCTCCATGAAGAAAAGACAGAGAGCAATCACGAGGATGAGAATGACGCTTCTTTTTTTAGGGAAGACGCACACTGGGAAAAGGATAGACAGAGACGACAGGAAACCTTTTCCGTAAATACCAAGTATATACAGAGAACAAGTAATCGTAGGAAGATTGCAGTTTACATTTATAAAACTACCTTAAACGAAATAAATACGTGTACCTATTTCATAGCCACATAGGTACTTGTAATCAATATAAATATCTGTGTGCAAAAGAAAGCAGCATGAATCGCATACAACATCGCCACGTATACTTATTGCTCTCTGCTGCTTTTTGGAATGATAGTAATGTGAAAGGTACAAAAGTACCATTTATTTCACATGATCTTTATCGTTGTACCCCTGTCTCCTGACAGAAAGTGATAGACCTCCTTCTGCTTGTGTGCTCACGGGTCAAAAGTATGTGAAAACAGAGATTTTTTCCCTTTTTGCATGAGACCATCCATCCATCCATGCGTGTGTGCTTTTAGACCTGGCTGGCTGCTTTGTTGGTTTGCTTATATCTTTGGAAAACACTACACAAAGCAGTTGTAATTGTATGAAGTTGTAATAGTTGGGCAGGAACACTGGAAACTAGTCATAGTAGTGGATAGGAAATAAAATGAAGAAAGAATGGAGACAGGAAGAAGGACAAATGAAAAAGAACAAACTTTAAAAAAGTACATCACTGTATTGTTGTTACTTTTTACCTTCTCGAGAGAAATGAAACTAAAAGCATGTAAGTATGTACGTGCGTGCTGTATTGCTCTTATGTAATGAGCATTTGTATTTATAAATCCGGAAAGGAAATACAAAATGCTGTTGGAAGAAACCTTAACATAAAAAGGGGCGGAGAGAGACGTTTACTATGTTGAATTTTTTACTATCCATATGGAACTAACTTACATACAGCTATGTGTTTTACTGCCAACCAAAAGTAAAATGTTACCTAAAATTTAATATCAGTATTAAGTAATTTAAAATCTTTCACGAAGGAATTAAAAACGAATGACCGAATGACTGAATCACATCAGCATATAAATATAAACTAATAGTGTGTGTCTGTTCGTCAATCGAGACCCTTTTAATGCCGGTACAAAAACAAAAACTCATAAAATAAAAGTACATGCAATATGCAATATGTAAATGATTTGCTACTCAATGTACTAGCACAAAGCTTTGTCACATCTTTTGTTTCGATTCAAAGTAATCAGATAAGTTTATTCTAGGACACGCCCAAAGGTGAAAGCGTCATGTTAGATTGTATAAATGTAGCGATTATTCGATGTCTGATGGTGCCACATGGCTTCATCACTCCTTCGTAACTTGATCTAGGAAAGAATATATAAAGCTTCCTTTGTTAATGGATGTGCTTTGAGAACCAGCATTAAATATTTAATTAACTTCACAATTTTTCCATCAACCTACATTATATATTCCATTGTGATTTTGTACGTTCTTCCCGAATACGGAAGCAATGTAATAGGTACTTTTGATTGATATTGCAAGAAACATTAGACGATAGGGATCGTTTGCACGTAGAATGTTCATTGTGATCAAAACAGCAGTTTTTATTCAACGAGAAATAACTACATATTCTAAAAAATGGTATTTTGTTGGCTGCAGCTGTACGTACTACATTGAATACACGAAGAGAATTTAATATGAGCTTGTTCTTGCCGTGCAACGTGTTTCCTTTTTTGCATTTGTTTCATTAATGCAAAAACTTTTTGATATTCCATGCAGGTCATCCTAAGTAAACAAGAAATTATAGGTCGTAGTTCATAGTTATAGTATTTTAAGTAAGCTAAAACGGTCTACTTATAGGTGTTAGAGGTCAGTGTTGCATTTTAAAGTCTATAATTAAACAACAAATTTTAACACAAGCAAAAGCTAGAAATAAAATCCGAATAAAAAATTCCTGTACTTTTAAAATCGAACAGAAACATATGAAGACTGGAATGAAAATGTAGAATTGCTTTAGAAATACATGAACTTCAATTTTCACTTTCTTTAAGATTGTAAATACATTTTGCTAGCACAGACTCTTTGTACTTTCTATATTATTTTCACTCTCTAAAAGCAAGAAACTGCAGCTTTTAAAATTTTTGCCAAGTGTACTGACGAGAAACGTACTAGAATGTCAACAAATTGTAGATTTTCAAGTTTCTTATTAAAACCCACCTTGTCGTTTTATCTCTCCCTTTCTTTTCTCGTAAAAATGTTTTAGGTATTTTGAACGAGTCTCGTTCTTTTGATGACATACCAGAATTTCTAATCTTCATTCATGAATGGGTAGATTGAAAGCCACGCATATTCGTAGTACAACTTTCTTTGAAATACATATTTGCCTTATTTTGACTGTGTATTTATTCGGAAGAAAGCAGAAAAGAAGCCAGCACCAAACGGGTTTTAAATTGCAAAGCTAAGCACTATTGTAAGCGTCTGCTCCTAATCATCAGGAATATGGTGAAAGTAAAGCGTGTGTCCATGAGCAAGCATGAACAAAAGCTTAACACTCCGTTTAAATATATATCTGTGCATGCATACTCCCTAGGTAGCTAACTAGAAGAAGCTACTAAATACTCTGGTGGATTCATAGTGCAAGTATTTACTTGTTTGAGAAATGGCTCGACGTTTTTGGCAAATACAATAGAAACTAATATCTAATGCTTTTGTCATTCTAGGAAAATTATAGAGGGTTGTACTATCTGCGATGGCTCACATTTCCTCTAAATAATATTAACTGTGAAAAATGAATGTATATCATCCAATGGTGGTACTTATACTGATGATGATGATGATTTTCTTTAAGGCATGAAAAAGAGAAAGTGAGTTTTAAGCCGGCTGGTTGAGGAAAAAGTTAGGCTTGATTGCAAAGAAGGCGAGCAGAGAGCATAACGTGGAAAGTCTAGTATTTTCTCTCTTCTCATCAAAGAAAGTGTAGCACCAGATGGAAAATGAGCCTACGAACAACACAACATCAAGATGAACACAGCGACTTAAAGTTATGAAATCACACTATAGTATGTTGAACGATAGTATAATTTCGTAATACATTTTAGAATTGTACCAAAGCTCTACAGGAAACCTTTACTTTATATGCATACGTTCTCTTTATAAATAAGAGTCACTCATCTGCAAGCTGGATTACTTCTTGTACAGTTTACAGTGACATAACTACTATACACAAAAGTACATATACATATTGCGCTGATGTACCTAATATTAACAAATAAGGAGCAGTTTTTGAATAAAGAAACAAGCAGATGAGGACAGGAGTCAGGAAACAGGACTGAAGAGAGCATGCAATTTACAATCAGGAGCAGCAGCCTCACAACGACGACAACGAGGACACACGGAACACAAAACACAACCCTTTCAGACATGGCTTATAGCTTTTCCAAGCTCTCCAGGGGTCGAGCTTTTCCAGAAACTCTCAACCAACAACAGCTTAGCTTATTTTAGTTGGACGAGTAAAAACACACATATTACATGTAAAAGTCGATAACCTTTCATTTCTAGAATCATTTTCCCTCTATAAAATGTGAAATAGAACGTCGTGTGTCTGCCCTACAACAACACAAGTTATATGAATCAGCGACGCTCACAGGCAGATTCAGGCATTTGGTATTCTTCTGCTTACATCGTTAACGAAGATAAAAGACAGAAGAAAAACGGCTATATGTATTCTTTAGATAGATATAGAAGATCAAATTGTATTTTCATAGACATAATATGAATTTACTCTCTAGCGGTAATAATTTACTATAAAAAGACCTATATCGTCAGCATCATCAAAACTACCGTCCCCATTTTTAGTCAGGTAGAGAAGCTCAGAGAATAGCTGACAGTATAAAATGAATTTAGCTTTATATTACTTGCTATTGAATTAAAAGGATGGTGTTGGTGTACTGTCTGTAAGTCTATTTCCAAAAAAGCATGGCAGTTGAAGTAGACAGATATGTAGTTCGCTAAATCCCAATCTTGTCGCAGCTTGCTGTTATCCATTAGTAGGTATATAGGTAGTTGCCATATTATGCACACCCTAAACCTGTCTAAATTTATAGATAGTTTAATATATGTGCTTAAGCTTACTCCCAAAAGATTTAACACTCTGTCTATCGATATTTTTAATACGCACCAAATATTAGTTGTAAGAGTATTTATTCTCTAAATAAAAATACCATTATCATACTTTTGTAAGCTTTAATATATTGCTTGGTAATCTATCTTATTTAACGTAGTAGAAAGAAAGATATAGACAAAAGTGACAAGCTTCACTAACCAACCGGAACCAGAAAAACATAACCAGGTAAAGAGTGAAATATTCCACACCCTATATACTTTGGTTATGGAGCACTTCAAAATATTCAATTAGTGACATGGTACGGGAAATGCTGCTGGCTTGGCTTAAATAAAGAATTATATAATCTGACACGCTACAACTGAGAGCCTGGATAAAACTGGATAATACAAAGCAAACCTGGAAAGTGGAAAGCATATGAGCAGACGAAAAGCTGTTTTTTGAGTAGGAAAGAAAGGATGCTGGGAATATACGTATGCATTCGTGTAATACTGTAGCTGATTTTAAAATAAACGAAACGCTTTGCTCAAACCTTGCTTTAGGTTGTAAATCAAACAAATGATGTTTTTATTTCTTTAATGATGTAATTTTTTCGTAATGATGTTGATTTTTCCTCATTTTATACATTTTCTTTAACAGCTATGTAAATGTGTATCATTTGCAATGAAACAGCAACACTTTTTACGTCAACTAAACTAATGAGAAATAGTTAAATGAATACAACTTTGAATAGAAATGAGCACGCATGACACGACTTTTGTAAAGAAGTAAAAAATCAGCAGAAAGCATGAACTGTTTACGCTTCATTTTTCATGAGAACTTCTGAATGTGCCAAATATATTTTCTCCTTTACGATACGACATTTTAGCTGCTTTCTACTTTTTCCAATTTAGTTGTAACTGTAAGCTTGACTGTTCTCTTTTTAAATTATATATTTCAACTGCTTAATGTACACTACTTACGTAAACATTCAGATTTGTAAATTCTTCAGAAGTACTACATACTACCAACCAAGTGGTGCAGACCGGGTGGTGAACATAACGACGCCATGTTTTAATTATGTAATTTTTGTAGCAAAGTCCGAAACTGTTTTCCTTAAGACTAGATGGAGGTATATTGGTGGTACTTAAAATAAATCATTTTAATGTTGTGCCATGAATGTGTATACCAGAAGCTGTGAAAGCCAAATGTTGAGTGTTTTTGGAATAGACAAATATTTTTTGTAACAACGCATCCTATATACACCTTAAAACGTAAGTTAAGTTTTAAACCTACAGATAAACGCACAAACAAGGGCGGAAGTTATTGGGTATCATATAAAACAAATAAACCTCGTTTTTATGGTGTCAACATCCTTTAAACATGCATAGAAGCATTTAACCTATGGATTAAATGTAGGTGTACCAGTACAAATACACAATTTCAGTTATTTTCAATTCCTATCGTACGTGCAACAGTATTCATCTTTATGGAACGGGTTTCTGCGCGGGTTAGATGGAAGCGTCTTTTGAGAGGAATTGCGTTACGGTTTGGCACTGCGTACACGTATTTCGACCACAATTTCTTCGTAAAAACCTATTGCTTCCTTGACTGTTATTGCCACTGTTTAATACTTAAAAGCGCAATGTGGCACATACAAGCATGTGCTTGTAGTAAAAGTAAAAGCCTTATCCTATCCCATTACTCGGGAGCAAACTTAGAGATGAAAATTTAATGAATATCAACCAAGAAAGCCACGTCTTGAGTAAGAAGCGGCAAAATAGTTTCATTCCTGTTAAGGTAAAGCGTGTACACAATGTATGAAGGGTAAAGTTGAACTGGTGAGTTTAAAAAATAAAAACTATATGATTCCATACGATTCAGATATTTCGTAGATGTTGATACAAAGTTACAGAAACCAGTCGCTTTCATTTCATATTTTCCATTTACATCTGTGAAAGAGCATATAACAAGTTTCTATTTATACCAAACGGTTGTTTATTGCACATTTTGAATGATTTCCCATTCAAATTAGTCATCAGAACAAACAAACAAAAATTCAACCAGGCATGCAAAACAAGTGATCCAAGTATAAATTTATTGCTTAAACATAAAGATTGACATGCTTTTCGGCATTTGTTGGTACATTCATTAGCGACAGTAATATGATAGACGATGCAAAAGCAGTAAAATATTAAATGCAGCTATTCAGAGAAATAAGAAAGATATTGAAATAGAAAAGAACATACCATAGAGTTTAATTTTCTTGTCTGTAGTCTCTACAATAATTATCACGTAACCTCCCAGATCGACCTGAAAATAAGTAAGTATTTAAACCCATTTATGGAATCATTTTCGATCTGTCACATTCGATTTTGTTTTTGTCAGTTAGTCTATTTCCAACTAAACTAACCATTCTGGTGGGCTCGAGAAGCGTTAAGTCGACCAACTCGAATACATAACACGGGTCCAGGATGGATTTCTTATGAAGCTGGAGCAGACGTCTTGTCTGCTGTGGAGGACCTTTCGCGCGAAATTACTGGGTGTGGATCCCAAGAAAATGGGCCTTTTATTATAAATATGAGTGGTGGTATGTTTATTATTCTTGTGCTGTGTGATGATGTTGGATGGAAAATAACAACGTACTAATTTATGACTTTCCGTGTTTTAGCAAAATTTGCATATATAATTCATTCCATCGTTGCGTCTATTTTAATTTAAGAATTCTCAATTATGTCTTCCGCTTAACTGTATTATTTGTCATTTCTCAATATTTAATGTTCGTTTTTCTTAATTCAACCAATACAAATGTTCAAAAAGGAAAAGTCACCCTGGTCTATCCTTTTCTTATTCACTTCCATTTGATAAATATGAAATAAAATTTTTATTTAAATGTGACTTTCAAACTAGAATATTCTTCAATCTAGTTTTCCAGCTTTGCCCAAAGCTAATTTTCTTCTTCGAAGAAGCAAAAATTGTAGGTCTCCAATGGCCTTTCTCACCGTGACTTGACTTTACCAATCACCACAAATAAGTTGAAAGGTAGAGAAGAAGTAGTAGCAAAAGCAAGTTCGTTGTCGTTGTCCTAGTCCTACTTAGGTAGAATTCTCCAGGCAGGACTAGTCATCATGAAAGTATAACTGTTATTATAACTATTATTATTATTAGCTTCACTTTTTCAAGCAAACGAAGCAACTGTAGTTAAAATAGTGAAAGTTGCTGTTTAGCTATGTATAAGTTCAAGTTGCACTCTCTTGCTACCCTTTTTTGGCTTTACAATAACGTAAAAAAAGACAGAGCACCACACCAGCAACGCTCACACCAAGTTTTGCTGCTGGACGACAGTTAGAAGAACCAGAAGAAACAGTAGAATTCTCCCAGGGAGCATCAAACTTGCGGTTATTGCTAGCCTCTTTTTCCTTTAACAAAAGTTACCGTTACTAGAAAAGCTACATTCTGCTCTCCAGCTTGTTGTTGTTCAACTAGAAGTCTTCATCGTCTTTATTGACGCTGTTCCTTTTTTTATCTTCTTGTTCCAACGCCACCACTGCTGCTGCTGGTGATGCCGATGATGCTCTTCTTGTTTTTACTTTCTCCTTTTGTCTTGATACCAGTGTTAGGAGGAGTCGCAACACTGCCGCTCACTATCACCACTGCGATCACCACAATTATTATTATTCCTTTCTGAGACAATGGAAATGAAGTTGTTGCCGCTGATGCTGCTGCAGAAGAAGTAGACCAGCAACAAAACGCGAAACTTGCACAAAACGTAGGAGGATAGTAGTAAGTAGCCGACACAACAGTTCTAATTAAATGGAACTTGGGCCGACCAAGGGAAATCATTGCGTCGACCGAGCGAGCAGGAGTTCATAGAAGAGTACCATGATGATCGTGATCATCATCACTTAACTGTTGTTTCTTATATAGTCCTAGTACTTTTAAAAAGTCCTATATTTACTGTATTATCAGTTTAACTTTTTTTAGATAAATGGCTTACGCAAGTTTCCTCGAGGCCAATATAAATGACAGAAAGAGAGGAACAAAAGAATGAGAATAATTCTTTATAATGGAAATTGAGGAATTTATTTGGAAAGAACAGGATGGACATAAGAGCTCTTTTATATTATCCACTGGCCTGTGTTTTATGCAGCTCTGATGAATCTTCTTCCAGAAACTCACTCTTTCTTGGGCTCTCAGTATGTGGCCACTTATTATTAGTTCTTAAGCTGTGGGCATGTATGGAATCCAAAAGTAGCTGAGAAGAGAAATAAATGCGTAAAGTTTTGGGATTCTCCAATATTTTTTCAACATAAGAAGAGCACATCTACTATACTTTCGTGTTCAAACCGCGTAAGATTTCCAGCTGATGCACACTAATCAGTTTTCTTATTATTTTTTCTTTCTTTATCGTAGTAGTTCGGCCAAGAGAACCAAGAGAAAAGTTTTGAATGAAAGTTGCCACGTTCACGTGTTTCCATTCATTAATTTCTAATAGAGTCATTTACTGCACCAGTAGACAACGAAATCGTTGGAAAGCTGTGCCACACAATATGAATATAACCTAGTAATAAATTTTACAAGAAACTCGTTAATATTTGAACACGTGATTTATGCAAAACCTTTTCCTGCTGAACTTCCAATTTCATCTTTTAGGAAAACCCTGTGTTGGAACAAACGAGAAATAAACATTTAGAGATATACGTAGTTGTAATAACGTGGACAGGATGATGATGGAAATGATAACGACAAAAGAACTCCATAAACTGGGTTAACAGTTATTTGAAGGAAACATTTTGTATACCTCCCATACAATTTTGATGGATCATATTTGCAGTTATAAGTTAACTGTAAGTAGATAAGTTGCTATTTAAGTATTTATTTACTCAACGCCATGATCCTTAAATATTATAAACTATCTTATAAATATTTTCAAAACTGTATTTTGAGAAAGAGGAAATGTATAATTCATTCAAATCATTATTAAAAGTACTTTTGCAACCCCACTTTTACTATTTGTTCTTTTCTTTTGGGAAAAGAAAGTACCAAATTCATAAACTGTATAAATATTAAATAAATGGGCTAGTATCTACATACTGCAGAAGACTGATGGAAGCTGAAAGCTTGCAAAGAAGCTAAACATTTCATTCTTCATGATCCATCACTAAATTGTAAAAAAATTATTTTAGCTTATTACATTGCTGTTGTTACTGTCGTCTCTTTCATTGTTAAATTAGTGGCTACCGTTGATAGCACAAGAGAGTACACTTTTCAGCTCTTAAAATCTTTATTTTATTCCTGGGAGGTACAATTTCCGGACTGTTTTCCCATAGAGCTTAGTTCAACCATAACTAAAGGCACATTTTCGGTGTAAAATCATGAATTGGTTGTAAAATAGTGCCATTTTATACAATACACGCAAGTACGTTTTATTCGTTTATGTCAAATGCTCCCTAAAATTAGATATATGGTATTTACGAGATGAAAAGTTGTAACAATATCGACATGAATAATTTACATTTATTCTACACTATCAGAAGAAAGGAAATTTGAGAAACTATCATCTTGCATGATTAATTATCTGGAAATCAACTTCATTTAATGAGCAATGTTCTAGCAAGAAATGTAGTTTTTAGACGGAAGCTTGCAATTTAGTTGTTATATCTCGCATTTTTTCAAATATTCTTTATTTTATTATAAATTCAGAAGATGCTTTTCACCTTTTAAAGTATTTTACTAATTATAATTTACTGATACTTGAAACTGTATGTGTCATAGGTTTAAAGTTTGAAACCAAATGGCTATAATGCATATATAACGCTGTGCAAGATTTAATATTGCTCACAAGCTGAATATTTTGGACTTTTTATGCCATGATATGATGATACCTTCCATTTGGTGGTGAAAGGTTCACAACCTAACCACAAAATTGGATTGAAAGTACGACATGCATGCATGCACTTAAAGTGGTCTGGTTGATTCTGCTTTCTACCTCTGCTTTGGTCTTCACCAGTGATGCGAGGATGATGTACTAAATTTATATAACCTACATTTTATTATGATATATAACTCAATGAGTTACATGATACATCATCATATTTTATATTTTAGATGATTTTTATAGGCAAACGTGAGGTAATCTTGCGAGTTTGCTGAAGTCAGACATGAGAAACCTTCTATCTGTTGTGCTGTTTACATATATCTGTATACAAAGTATATATGTGTGTAGACGAATATATGTCCGTGGTATAAAAGCAGATCATTCAAAAGATATACTCTGACGATGATGAAGATGAAAGGAATGGGTTGCTAGCAGAGTAAAACCACATTTTAGGCATGTATTAAGCATTATCTACAAAAAGTGTGCAATGTTCCCCAATATCAGCCACTTTCTCCAGAGCCTTTAAATATTATGGCCGACTGCCTTATTGTGTTTCCTTACTCTCAACGTATACAAAGCATGAATTTTGCATGAGACAATATCACTTCCACTTTTCCCAGATAATTCTAGTTTATCTTATGGTAGAGCTGGAGCAGACTTTATGCTCATGTTGAAGCTTCTGCTTGTCAGGAGGCTGGCTCCGTAGGTATGCATAAAATTTATACTTATCATAACTTTTCTCTCGCTTTCTCTTTTACTTTTTATGTTGTATTTAAAAAGAATTTTGCCTATCGCCATGTATTATAAAACATAAATGGCAACAATTTTAGCATCAGAACGATATTTAAAAGCAGCTATATTACAGTTAGCAAGTACGTGATTTTAACTTTAAAAATTAGAATACTTGTAATGTTAAAAGTTACGACATTATGAAAGAAATTTCAAAGCTATTTTTTGAAAACCTGATATGCACAAAATTCACATAATTCTTATTTGCAGTGAAAAGTTTGGGGGCAGCCTGAATTTTTGCCCCTTGAAATTCACCAATCTTGTTTCATTCATCGTAACTAGTGACTAGAGCATTTGTACAATGTCAATTTAGTGGTGATTTTTTTGCACTGAAACGATCTTACAAAATGCATACGATATATCTAAGACCAGAAGCAGGGATCTTTGCTGGATTCACTTGTTTTGACTGTCTTTTCTATTTTAGACCTGGCCTGGCTGGTTTGCGGTAGTTAGTGGTCCAAAACCATCATCGTGCATGCACACTTTATTTTTTATACATGCACGCTGCTGGCTGAGTAGACATGGTGGAATTTCACTAGAGAATTCATTTCATTTCCCAATCCGCAATTTGACTATCAAACTTCTCTCCACTCTCCTCTCGCACTCTTTTTTCCATTTTCGACTTGTATTTCTTGGATAGTTTCATCCTCATTCTTCAAGCGCCAGTACTACTTTATTCACCATTATGTATGGATGTTCTCTTTCAACTTGATTGTCTACTGCCTTGTCTTGTCTCCTTGTCGCATGCTCACTTATTTCCCTATTCTATTCTATTGCATTTTATTTTACAACGTAAAAAAACTCTACACTACTGGAACACTTTACCAATAAGGAATAGATGACGAGAAAAATAATGGAGAAAGAGAGAATTTCAGAAAACTTTCTACCCGAGACTTTCTTTATTCCCTCTTCTCAATCGTGTCAAAACTTGAATTGTCTCTTTTCTTGCTGTTGGTGGGTATATTGTAATGGCATCAGCAAGAAATCATCTAAACAAAAATTGCTATCGACGCAGAGCAAGATCATGTACTATAGCAAAAAGAGAAGTACTTTTAATAAACTTTTTATTTTTTTTTTCAAAAAGGAAAATGACTTTTCCAAGTGCGTTCTCTAAAAATCGGTCAGACTCAGAGCTCCAATTTATGGGTGATATGAGGCTAGTAGAAATATTATATTTTCAAAAAATAACACAAAAGCTACATGTTTATAGAAAGTATCAAAGAAGTACAAAAACTTATCTAGATAGTTTCTTACGACTGTCTTCCTGTTTAGCTCAACAAAATTTAAAACAACAGAATAAAAGAGAGTCTCCTTATAATGTAAAGATACTTGTGTAGCACAAATCGGAAGATGTCAAGCACATAGCATCTAATTGAGTGTCCGTATTGTAAGGAAAATGCTATCTATACCGAGAGTATTGGCTGTTTTGCTTGCTAGTCTGATATTAAGAAATTAAAAAAATCAGATTATGGAAATATTCTTTTACAAAACTAAGAATCCTTTTACATCCCATGGACAGAGAAAATGGAGGGAAATGACACTAGACCAATATCTTTATTTCAATGTTCTCTTCTAAAGCTTTTATATATATTTTATTGGAAAAGTCCTTCACTAAAGCTACACATGTTGTTATTAAGTTAAAGTTTACCTCTACTAGTTTGCTTTTGTCAGACAGCAAGTTGAATTTGTTCAACCAAAATAACTAGCTGCATAAATAGATACACAGTTCTCTTGATCTTCAAAGAAAATTTCATTCATTTCTGATACCCACCAACCATCGCCACTAATGACGTAAACAACCCAAAATCCTTGAATTTTCAGGTGGAAGCTTTCAGTACAACGTGAAGAAACAAGCAAGGCGGCTTAACCATGTCTTTTTCTTGACTTGTTCAAGTGGATTCAGCTTAAACATGCCAGTTTGCCAACTCTGCTCTGATCTTTCACAAAACTCGAGACTAATATATATTTATTTCAATGTATATAACTAATAGTACAAGTTATGCGGTTAGAATACCTGTTAATATATGCACATCATATAATTCCTCTTGGAATAACATAACATAATTTTTCCTTTTTGATTTATAAGTACATACATACAACGATACATACAGCTTCCTTTCCAAATCCTTTTTCTATCTCATATCAAGCAAAGTGCTACTTCGAAATCAGCTTACAATAGCAGGTCATACTTTAAGCCTAGATCAACGTCACCTACTAACATCATCGTAGTAATGTCGTCATCATTATTAACTGTAAAACAGGAGAAAGGAGATTATTATCGTACGCACAAAAATATATGATTTAATTTTTTACAAAACAAATATAATATTCCATACATATTTATTTTTGCGTTTCATATGCTGTCAACCAAGTTGAGGGGTGACCTAATCCTCATCTTATTTGTATAAAAATACGGGAGATTTCTTCTCTTTTAATCCTCCTGCACATCAAATTATGTAAAAAGAACCACTTTTGTTATTGCTTTTTTCTTGAGTATGCAATACATTTTTTGAGTTTTGAATTGGTACTACACAATAAACGAGTTTCATAAAAAGTGTATGAATACAACAGCTCAACTCAGCACAACATGCCGGGCTGCCATGCACAAAAAAAGAGAAAAAATATTCAGCCATGGCCTATCATCATGTCATATGCACACATGAACATTATTGTGATATCTACCACATCATATTTGCTTCTCGTTCAATAACTCGCAGTATGCTAAGGAGAAGTGTGTGTTGTTTGTCCGTGTACGAACAAATATAGTGAATATTTTTTCTACATGTTTTCTTTTTTCACTGTGTATAGTAATTCTTCTTCCTTCAGGGAGAAAGTTTTCCTCTTATTTTTTTCCAGTCTACTTTCCTAACTTTCTCCTTCTTCTTGAACGAATTTTTATTTTTTCCACCACCACCACAACACAACGGACTCCCTATGGAATCCATACTTCATACACTTATAATACAGAGTTTTCAAACTACAAAAAACCTTTAAAAAAGTGTAGCGTAAAAGTATTTCAAGAGCCTTTGTATGTACGCAATAAGGAGCATTCTTAACGCTTGGGAAGGCCAGGAATGTGTTGTTGTGTGGCATTATTTCCTTTTTAGTGTGCAAACTATACGGTAAATATTTAATGCATTGTTCATTTTTTAGTAAAAATGCAATAAGTAATGTGACTGGCTTTCAAAAGGATTTGGAAAATGAGCTGCTTATTGTAATAATTCATTTATTAGTCCTCTCCTTCTCTATTCAATAAATTATATTTGACTTTGCATTCCTATTCAAGTGTTGGTGCTATATAGAATCTGCTTACAGAATTTCAAACTTTGGTAAACTTAATTAGCATGTATTCTTATGATACTTTGACATCCTTTTATCGTCAGATTGAATCTTTATACATATTCGTTTATCCACTTTGAAATTCACTGAAAACTTGATTAAGCCGTTTCACAGGATTTGAACGTGACTTTTATATAAAAGATTTCATAGCAGAAACTAAACGAGTTTATTCCTTGAAAATAAGTCACTAGAAAATATAATTTCATTGGCTTTATCGTGTACACACACATATATAGGTTAACCCTAGTTTGTGTTCAACAAACCGCACATTTAAGTAATCGTGTAAACACTCATTCAAGTGTGCTATTATAAGAAAGTTGTGCCCTGTTAGCAATATATAATGTTATTAGATGCAACAGACTATATGGCATGACACATAACAAAGCATAGATTGACAATAACGCTAGATATTTTATGCTTCTGGTAAATACCACCCATACTGATGATATTTCACTACCTAACTCTCCTACTACTCTTTCTCTTTTCAGTTTAAAAAAGATCCACAATCATCCATCCGGTGCTTTTCACGGAAGAAAGAGGAGTATCAAAAGAGAGAATAAAACTTTTCCCCTTTACTGTCTACTAAAGCTGCAAAACATGAGAATGGGAAAAGACTTAAGAAAAGAAAAACGTGTTGTGTAAAATATGTGATGTCTATAATACACTGATAGAGTTAACCAACCAACCAGCAGGATAGAAGCCGCAAACTCACAACGACCCAGTATCCACCCACACACAAATACTAACCCTGGTGGTGCTTGGTAGTGGTGCGCTCCTACTACATACTATTATTACTATTACATTACCACACAAGGCTTCTTTTTCTCAGTCAGAAAAAAAAGAAGTGATGCATTCACATAAAACTGAGAAGCTGACTCCTTTTTGTCTGCTTCTCTTTTCTTCTATCACTTTTTCACTTTCTCAAACCAATTGTGAATCTATGATGTATTATATTACAGTCACATACAGGATAGTGAGCATAATACATAATAATATTCATATATCTAATACGCCCATATATCATCAGCAAGTCGGTATAACATGCCTTTTTTGTAACACAATAGTAGTGGCATATACTTTTCTACTTTTTTTCCACTTCCTCCGAAAAAGGAAAGTTAATAAAACATGATGGACTGGTTGTTGGTGGCATGGCATGGCATTATATATTAGAAGCACTAGTCATAGTACCAGTACTATTATAAAGGCGGCTATGTCAAAGAATGAAAAAAAAATGCGCAGATGGAAACTGACTTAGTGAATGACAAAAGAATAGTAGAAGTGAATATAAACATGCATATAAAAAGGTAACAGATTCCCTAACAATGATTACGAATGAGCTGTCGTTATTCGTCCGTGGAAAATCGAGGTAAAAATACTACTTATACGAAGGGGTGAACACTCAAAAAATAATGTGAAACCGGGCAAGAAATGAAGGTACTATGTATATATCTTCTTCTTCCATAATCATACGTGCCGTGTGCCAAGGCCAAGGCACAACAGAAAAAACTTTCTTTTTTCTCTTTTAGAATGATGTTGATGCTGCTGATGATTACAATGAAAAGAGAGAGAACGACCAACAACAGCCATGTAACGTGTGAGATATTACTTCTTTTCTTTTTGGTTCACAAAAGAACCTGAACCCAGTCATGGTAAAAATTGTAGGTATTTATGTACGTAACATAAGTCTATATAGGTACATGCATTATTTCCTCTTTGCTTCATTTCCTGTCACATTTACTTCATGTGGCATTTTTCTGATGTAAGAAAAAAGGAGTATGGAAAAGAAAGAAAAAAGTTGTAATCATTGCCATCATCATCACACTACCATCATCTTTTCTATTTTTGTGTGTAGATAAAAAAAGTACGAAGAAGCATGCTGAAGTTTTTTATTATGTATTTTTCACAGCAGCAACTTTTTTTTCAAAAAATGAAAGATGACGGATCGAAATGGGATTACAAATGTTGTGAGAATAGTGGCAGCAGCAGTAGACATACCGATATAGCACTTTTTTCTTTTCCTCGGCCAAGTATCTGGAAGAAAGTCAATGACAAAAGTTTTATTTTATATATTTTTTGTTTAAAAAGTTGTTGCTTTATAGCTTTTCATGTAATTTTCTTGTAGGCAGTGGTTGGCTGTTTGTGTGTGTGAAGGATGAGCTCTTTTGGGAGAAATTGATTAAGATGCACGACAGCTCAGATAACTTTTTACAAATGACAATAACAGCACGCGGGATTTTCTCTTGTTGATAATAAGAGAAAACAATTTTGTACTTTTTTCTAGCTAATTTGGTATTCCTCTCTAGAAACTTGTAATATATTTCTTCTTTTTTATTTTTGGGTTTATTAGAAGAAGAAGAATCGAATTGAATAAATAAAAGCCTAAAATAAAAAGAAGTTATTATGATTCCACAACTGCAGTTCTCAAAGCAATAATTCTCCGTCCCTTGCCACCACCCTCTCCTGTCAAAAGACACTGTTTCTCCTCCGAAATTTGATTACTCGGATTACTATTTCCAACAAATACTTGTGTCAGTTGACTTGTCGCCAACGAAGCTCCTCCACCACTGCTACTTATTGGAATGCTGTGATGCTCTTGCGAATATTGTTGATGATGATGATTCTGTTGCTGCTGTGCTGAGGGTTGTGATTGCGAGAAGCAAATCATTGAGTCACTATCATCATCACTACAAACTTCTGTTTCGCAACTTGTGAAGGATGAGCAAAAGGAGCGACAAGTGCAAATGGTGAGCACAAGACAAAGGCTTAGCGTCAGACCGATTAGAGCAGCGAGGAAAAAAATCCACCAGTTGGACACGACAATTGCCTGAGAGCTGGAGGAATGCGTTGTTGTCGCCTTTGATGATACAGCTGCGGCGGATACCAACAAACTAGCAGACGGGAACCTTCTTGTTGAGCCGTTGCTGCTGATACCTCCACTTCCACCTCCGCTCAGGATGCTGCTACCACTTGTGAATAGGTATAAGGCTGTTATAGTGGATACTATTAGAGTTGAATGTGATACTTTTGTTGCTGACATCCTTGATCTGCTTAGTATTTTCTCTCAGTAAATTATACTTCTTCTGCTCGTCTTCTGCTTCTTGTATTTTTTCTGCGATGGAGACTTTCATTTGGGAAGGAAATTGGTTTTTTCCACAAATTAAACAATAAATATTGTAGCAGCAGTAGAAGAGGATATAATAATAATAATAAAAGGAAATGTGCACTGTCTTGTGTCAGTGAAAATAGGAGTAGTAAAAAATTAATACACTCTTATGATGTCTTCTTCTTCTCATCGTCATAATGCTTGAATGAATAATACACAAAATATTATTTCCCGTCTGATGATATAATATTATGGAAAAAAGTTTACTCTTCTTAACCTACTTTGTTACTACAACAAGAGAAAAGTCTTAGCATTTTTGAATTATTAATTTTTTCCTCCTTATTGCATACAATTATTGATGAACAGTATAGCACATTCACAAGGAAAAATAAAATGTAGATATGTTAAATATGCTACTAGCAGACTAGTATTGTGTTTATGTATAATACATTTCACTGTGCCGTTGTCATTCCCAGAACAGCGATGAACAAAAAGAATATGATCAAGCTGTGTTTAGTTTTCATCTCGTTCTCTTTCCTTCATCGTCCTCATATTCCATGCCGTGTATCTAGTAGTCCCTTAAGCAAAAACATTATACTGTTCAGTAACTATACAGAACACGGAACAGAAGCGATGACTACTCCCATCCCATCATCATGATCATCATCGTCATCATAATATTATCCCATCTTTCTGAGAATCATGAAATTGTATTGGTTTCTGTTCTATTTGAAGCTGTAGCACCGGCTATTATTATTATTACCATTTCACTTTGGTGAATGGTGAACACATGCTTTCTCCATGCACAGTAGTATTCGTGATGATGGGGGCGGTGGTGGTGGATCTGCTCGAATATGATAACGACGATACACACTTCTTACTGCTACTACTACTGCCGCTGCTCCTGTGTGCCAGTGCCAGAAGCAGCAGGAGCAATAGTAATAATATTCTTCTTGGGAAAAAAGAATCGCGAGAAAAACTTAAGTACTTGTAATATTCTTTCTCGGAAAGACATTACACGCAACTCAAAGAATCCTCTTCTTTTCAAATGGGGAAAATAAGAATCATTGCGTTCATTCCTTATATAGATATTATTATATTATGTATAGCTGCATGACAATAATAATAATAATAGCTTTTTCTGAGTGATGATGATGATTGTTTTGATATATATTTAACGTATAAATCAGCTTTTTCTTGTCAAGGACAATGTATCTTTCTGGGAAATTTATTGTACTTTTCTCTGTCAGAAAACTATTAGCCAGATATCTTACAACGACTTATTATAAAATGAACACTTTCATATGTATGTCGTCGACTTTTTTTGTTACAATAATACTTTCTCTATTTTTTGTCGGTGATGAGAAGAGGATGATATATGTTGTGAAAACTGCATGCCACGCACTTGTACCCTTTTCATTCTCTCTCACTTTCCTCTTCTGTTATTTTTTTTCAGACAGTCAACTCAGCATTTTCATGGCAGAACTAAGAAATAAGTGACGGTGATGGGATGATAATACTGTACACTTTGTTCCTTCCTGCTCATAATAATATTCTCTTTACTCGTCATGTGTTCTGTTTTTCTCTTTGAGAGAGATGTACTCAAAGGCAGGAAGACAAGGTTACATGATGATTATTCTCTTGTTGAAATTCTCTGCCCCTGTTCTTTTATTTTCACTTTCCCCCTTTCTCGCCCGTTTTCAGTGACCCTTACATAAATGACGCAACTCAATACTTTTACGACGACACACAAGAAAACAACAACATCACAAAGGAAAAAACTGACAAAGAGTCAATGTGTGTGATCTCACTTGGATGAGTTGTGCAAGTGGCAAAAATGACACGGCACACAAAAGTCACTGTACTGTACATATACACAGACTTACCGGATTATCTAACAATTCATCCTTATACAACCGAAATCATAAGAGTTAATACCACACACGAGCACAACAAGCATTCTCAGAAATCCCGTTGCGTTGTTGGATGCTGAATCTTGCTTTCTTCTTTGAAGACCAGAAAGAAAAGTCAAGGATCAACTGAAGCAGGAAAACCACCGAGAAAATGAAATGTACATAATAATATTATGCTTGTTCTGTTCTTATTGTTAATATAATATAGTGGACGTAGATATTGTGTACACGTAACGCGTATACCTTTTTATCAACTCCCTTCCCTTATTTTTCTTTATTGTATTATTGTTGTAGAGTGCATAACACACATGCACAAGAAGACACACAGGTCAAGCATCAATAAAAGAGTGAAAATACTGAAATGTGCTAGCAATGCTTCAAAAAAAGAGTATTGTAGTCAGAGAAGTATCTCAGTCAGCTAAGCAGACAATTTCCATATAATAGATAGAAAAGTACATAAATTCTACTAGTGCCGGTGCTGTTTTTTCTTATAACATTATGTCTTCAGGAAAGCAGTAGAAGAGAGGCTTTTCTCTTATTCTTTTAGTAAGATAGAGAAAGAAAATAAACGTGAAGAGACTTGATGCTTCTTTTTTTCTTCCAAAAGTATAATATTTATCAGGCAAGAGAGAAATCTTCTTTCTTATGTTATATCGTTTGCTAGCTGTCTTTTTTCTTCTCTCGTTCTGATGGCCTTACTCTTCTGCTCGTCGTGGTATGAACACAGAATTTGTGAATAGAATAGATAACAAAATTGGAACTCAGACAGAAGATATGGATGGATGTTGTAGTAAGAAGAAGTAATATGGTATATTACAATGTATTATATATGTGTATTCTTCTTTTTTATAAAAAAAAGTTGAAATCTTCTGTGTGCAGTGCAATTGTAGCATCAACAGACTCACTCATAGAGTAGCACTCACACTCTTTCTTTTTCTTTCACTCACGTTCTATGTAATTTCCGTTGTCGTCCTTTTCCTTGTATTTATGTACTCACGTTGCAAATATGGTAGCAGTGTCTTCCCCTCTTTCATTTTCTTTCATTCTGGTCGAGAGTATTGATTTACTATGAGCGAATACTACACTTTTTTGGACTTACTCATTGATAGAGAAAAATCATGTAGGCAGCCAGCAGTGTGCCTTTTTTATTGAGAATACTACAGCCGATGAAAAGTCGTTAAGTAAATGAATTGATTAGATTGGCGGAATGAAGACGGAAGTAGTGCGATTTCTATCAATTTGATTTTTTCCTTTCTCACACACTTTCACTAAAATGCCGTTATGAACCCGGACCGCTTTTAAAGAGTGGAAAATGAAAGTTTAACATTTTTTACACTTGTCGTAGGAGAAAATATAAAAGTAGAAAGTACTAGTTTGTAGGAGGGAAACACGCTAATAAATTATTGTGAAATGAAGTTCAAGGAGTTGTTTTTCGGACGAAAGTAGCAGGCTATGAGAAAAAACTCATTTTTGTTCTTCCAGACAAACATATACTCATATAGACACTTACACACACAAAGACTTAAGTTTATTTCATGTAAAAAAGTTGTGTCTTGTTGTATGTGTGTGTTAGTGAAAAGTTGGCTGATGACTAGCCATGAAAAGTGGAATTGCATTTGCACAAGTACATAACTCGTCAGCAGCGACTGGGAAAGATAGAAAGAGGCAGATTCACTCGAGAAGAAGCAGAGTACCACCACGAACCACTACTACTACCGTTACTCCTACTGCTGTTAGTAGTGATGATGTTGCTCTGAAGAAGATGATGATGACGATGATGGTACTCCAACTTCTGCAAACAGAACATTTACTACATACATACCTAATACAAGCAAACGTACACCGTTAAGTCGTTACTAGTATTTTTTCGTTGCTGATGTGTAACTGAAAGTAGCATCACATCACGATCATCATCGTCAACATCTCTTCCAGGAAAGTACGGCAGAAAAACAGACACGGACACACACATTCACCACACAGTACAAATACAAATGCATCTATCCATATGTATACACATACAACTGAGCTTTTGCCAAATCCTTTTACGACCCTTTTTGGAATTTATAGCCCGTCCACATGAATCAGCTGCTATATATGAAATGGAGAAGATAGAATAGGAAGCACTTACAAACTACACACATAATACACCAAAGTAGAAAATGAACTTATAATATAAAAAGCAAAAAAGAAACTGTTGTTCCTCTTGTTAGTGGTAGAACTGCTTCTTCTCTCCGAATTGGAGGATGATGTTACGAAGCATGTTTGTATTGTATCATTGTGCTGTTGTGTTACACATGGACAAAATGGTTCATATTTGCTTGGGAAGCTTCATCGTCATCATCACTACCGTTTCAGAGTTTCATAGATTATCATGTTTTTTACCATGTAAAAGGTCTCTCAGTACTAGTGAAAGTACACAAATGGGAAGGCTAACTAGTTTAGATCCCAGATGAAAAATCCTTTTTTGTGGTTTCACAACGAATATAAATGTGATTTTCCTCATCCCATCGCTTTTTTCTCCAAAGCTACTAACGACAAAAGTATTGCATTTTCGTTTGAAAATTCGTGAGAGACAGAGAGAAAGTGTAACAGATGAGAAAAAAAGAGAAGAGAAAATATAGTTGTTATTTTACTTTTTCTAGTTTTCCCAGAGTAAATATTTTAGTAAGATGGACACTGTCTTTAGTGGAAATGCACACGTTTTGCTCTTTTCCCTCTGTCAAAATAGAGTAGTTTCTTGTGGAAGACACGACACTTCATGCGTTTTCAGGTTTTCATCTCCGTGTCCACTTTAGCTTTACTGTTTAGTCAGGCCGTTGATGGAAAACAGAAAAATGTTGGAAGCTGTTGACGATTCTCTCTATACGGGAGCAATCTTCATAACTATTTCTGCAGTCTTTGCATTGGGTTGGGATATTGTCTATGCTGAATCGTTTCGTGGAAAAAACACTCTTCAATGATCGACAGACTACTGTGTAGAGAGTAAAAATTCACAACGACAACAACAAAAACAACCTTATCATCAACAGTTCACTTCACTGCTCCTCAAACAGAGTATTGACCTACTTCTATTCTGGTGAGTATCCCAAAATACTTGGAGAAATATTAGAGAGATTCCACTTGACTTTTATTACAGAGCACAACTCTTCAGATTATATTGTGCTGTCGTTGTTGGTGTTATGATTATTATTCATTCCAAAATGTTGCCGCGCTTTATTCCATCCAATCCAAAAAATAAGTAGATATTATTATTATGACTTCATATGATATTGAATTTTATATCTAATGAATATCAAAATGAACAGCTAGACATACTCTCAAAGTGAATAAATATTATGTAGAGATACTACTCCCATCGAATATTCTTCCACTTGAATTATTTCACATGCTGAAGATTATAATGATAATGGTGATACTTGCTTGCACTCAAACTCGCACACACATGTAATATCGTTCAATAATTGATTCCCTGTTTTCTCTCTTTGTCGGCGTTTTTCTCTCTTTTTGTTCCTTCAGCTACTGCTGCTTCTCGTCTGGTGTGTGTGCTCGACGAAAAATAATAATATATATAGTTTTTGGGGAAATCAGAGAGCGATAAATGCACACGAGATGAGAGCAAGGATGGGACTAAATGGAGGAAAAAAGATGTGAAATGGTGATGTAGACCGGCATGCATGCTGTGAGAAATCTTTCTCTCACTTTCCTTTTGCTGCTTGTGGAGTGTGTCTATGTGGTTGTGTTGTATGTAATATGCTTTTGCTCTTTCTCTCTGTCTTCCATTCTCTTACCAACACCACCACCACTGCTCCTTTCCATGTACAATGAGTTTAGAGAGAAAAACATTGTGTGTTGTGTTGTATAATATGAACCACGAGCAGTTTAGTTTTTAGAAGAACCTACAGAGTATGTCCTATGTGTACAACAGAGATATTATGTGTGTATATTTTCATCATCATCCTCCTGCCCTCAATCCTTTCTCTCGTTTAGTGTGTGTCTCTGTGTTAGGGAACTTGTGTGTAGAGAAAGTGGAAAGAGAGTGAGAGTTAGAGAGAAAACGAACACGCTATGCTCTACAGCTAGGGTCTCTGAGAGATCACAGTGATGCTGCCTCCTTTGCAATGGAGCTCTCCTTTCGTTTCACATCATGGATTGGTACATACACAGCACATCTTTTATATTGAGCATATACTTGCAGAAAGCTAGCACTCTAACAGGAGACCATATATATACTATCAAAATGAAAATGAAATACCTTTAGATAGACTACTGGGGGCACATGCATGTTGTTGAGTAAAAGAGGTATGGGCATGCATTCTACTATTCTACTAGAGATATGTACGGAGAAATCAGCTCATAGCAGTTTTGTAGTCGAGAAGAAAATCAAGATTCTTACCATCGCTACTACTCACTCTTCTTAAGCTCTTCAAATGGTTATCTTATGCATGTTATGACTTATGTACATTATAATACATGTATAGTGTGCTATAAAACGTTTGAAATATAGGTATGTATTCTGCAAGTACGTTATTACAAGAACACAAAAGTTAACACACGGACCAGAACAGTTTGCATGCATATAAGTTTTAGAATGGACGTATAAATTTCTATAATGATTCCCCGTTCAGATTTTATCAAAGAAAAGGTTTTATTTGACAAGGATATTACCTCAGCATTTTCTTCTTCATAGTGAGTGAAACATTTTACAGGAGCTAAGTCACTACCTAGAATGCATGGTAAAGCGTACATACAATATGCAATGCAAACAAGTGAAAAGAGGGGCAGATGAGAATTGCCTGAGAAAGAGAGATGAGATGAGTTCTCAGTGAGTTCGATACACATTTCCGTTTGTTGCTTTGCTTTGACTGGAGAGACTATAGAATATATAGTAACAAGAGTAATAATGCCGATAATATTAAGAGAGTGTAGCATATAGATGCTGGGTTGCATGCCATGCCGAATTCTTATTGCCTCGTGTTCAAAGCAAACATTTCACTCACTCGCTCTCTCGTCCGCTTGCTCATTCGCTCTTGGTTCGTCGTCGTAAGAGAAGACGACTGCGAGGAATCATAGGATCTCTCTTTTTCCCTCTCTCTGCTTTCTCCTGGACCAAAAATATATAGTACATAACATTTTCATATTATGGCAATAGCAGTTGAATAGCATAGTGATATTAGTAAAAGTGTGCACACATACACACGCTAGCAAAACTAGTATCACCATTCTAGATTGCTGTTTCTTCTTCTCCTGCTTGAAAGAGAAAGCCAGGCCAAGCCAGCAGCAAAATAGTAAACGCAACTGGAGAGAGCAAGTGTCGACCGACGAGTGAACGAGTGAAGGAGAAAGTTGCTTGTCAGAGAGAAGAAGAGAGAAAGCTATGTATGCTGTCTCCCTGCGTGTGCTTTGCTTGGGTACAAAAGAAAGCTGTGTGGCAGCAGCAGGGTTGCTAGCAGAAGAGAAAGTAGAAAAACAAGTTGAGTGAGTGAGTGAAAAGGGATCTGCTTCTATATATATTGTGATATGTGAGAAAGCATGTGTGTTTATGTAAAGCCACGTATGTGAGTGCATGAAAAACTTGCTTACAATACGTGAGAGAGGACACATTATATCCACACATGCCATATATGTATGTAAGAAGAGCGGAGAAAGCACACATGGTGAAAGTAGCGTGGAGAAAGAAGTGCATGCATATAGGGTGCTTTTACTTTCCTACCACACCATACGGCTTTCTCCACCTTTCTTTACAGTAATTTCATCTCTTATCCTGGAGTTCCTTTCATGATGAGACTGAATAAGACTTGGGTTTTCATACTACTTTGTCTACATAAAAGTACACATTTACAGAGGTTCATATTTTTGCGAGTCAGAGAAACATATAGTATAGGAACAAATTGTGCATGCATATGCGTTTTATAGTGGTGCTATTTTAGCATAGCACATTATGTTATTTTGCTGATATGTCCTTCCAGGCATCATATTCAGGCATCAGGGAAAGCCTCGTGTTCACTCTACTGCTTTTTCAGATCTTATAATAAAATGTAATTTTGCCTGCCATGTACATGCTTTTCTTAACATTACACAGCACACATACTCATCTCTGTAAGAATGCAAAAAATCTTGTTTATAAAGCCAACTTTTCTCGTGGTTGGACAGCGCTGAAATTACTGTGACATTTTTCTCGGTTGAAATCCAAATGTACTAGCAGAAATAATGTTAAGAGGGCAAAATACTGTGTTTCCATTCTTGCATTTCAGGTATGCAAGCTCTTTGCATAAAAATTGTTATGATTATATGTTACACATTCAGGTATAAACTCTTTTCTGATAGTAAGCATAACAAACAAGAGTTACGATAAAAAAGTACCATTGAAAAGACGGTATTTTTACGTACTTATTTTAGTGGCATGGCATAAACATTTACGGATAAGTACATTCAATTCATAGTCTATATTGCAAAATCGATAGTTATATGTACATATTACAAGCTATACAATGAGAGTTCTCCTCACATTCCCTCCATCTCACATAAATTCTCCACAATGTACCCAGAAAGCAAGCAGCATCTCTGCCGGTACGAGATCCAGTAGTGCCACCAGTAGCACCACCACTGCTGGCAATATATTCTCCTCAACCACCACAGTTCTCTGATAACGCTCTTCCCTGCTACTGTGTATTTTCCACGCACTCCCTTTCGTTTCGCCAGTCCTTTAATATTATTCTTATTAGTACTAACTACTATTACCCCTCCACCACCGCCACTACCACTTCTGTCGTACTTTCACTATTGAGTAGAGAGAGAGAGGCACAAGGCACAATAACATGGTACTATGTAAATCGGTGAAAGCAGTTTGGAACCTAGTTCCAACTCACACACTACACAGAGCTTATCTTGCTGTGTGCATGCATGTGCCACTCTAACTGTGTGACTAGCTACCGTGGAGGAAGATATTGAGATTCGTTTTTGTTCCTTTTCACTGCTACTTGGATGGAAAGCAAACTTTTTCCAGAGCAAACGCCACTTCTATTTTTCAAAATGCCTATACTAAATGTGCACATTCAAGCCTCCTAATTTTGAATTTAAAAGAACTAGTACTACAGATTGTGCTGATCCTACTATTTTTATAACTTTCTATTATGGTAGAAACAATAATAATCTTTTCATGAAGTCATCCTTCTCTCTCGTCCAACAAAGACTTGAAGCTGCATATTGACTTAAAGTCATTTGCAAGCGCTAAAATAAATAGATATACACATTTAGAGAGAAACAGAGTTTATATATGGACTTGTTGTCTAATATTTATGTACTCCATACACACAGCGAAACACACTTTAAGTTAGCTGACAAAAGAGAAGAGAGATTCAATAAACTTCCAACTTGGCCATTCTTCATCTTCATTATTCCGGTACTTTATACACTACATATTATAGCTCCACAAATTCCATATACACACTTAAGCCTGTAAAATAAAGACTTATACAATGAACGATGGTATAGTTTCGAAAATAGCAGTCAACTTGCTTAGTATATACATAGTTCCATATTTTCAGAGTAGCAAACCGTCACGCACATTTATTGTTTAAAAGAATAAAGACATCATCATCATATCATCATTTTATGAAGAGTGGAAGTGAAACAGCAGAAAAAACTTTTTTGTGCTTCGTGATACAAATTTGAAAATGAATGAACCAAATGTAATACTTCCAGATGTATATTTTTAACTATATGTAAAAACAAAAAAACGATAACGAGTTTTTTCCCAAACACTCAATTTTTTTGCTTACTCTGCTCTATTCCTTACAACAACCATGAACAAAAATGACGATGATAATGGCAACGGCCTTGATAGTTTTATGGAGCCACAAACGTCAGACCTGGTTTTTCATCTTTTGTTCCCGGTGACCATTTTTTGTAGAAAACTTTTCTACTTTCTCTCTCTCTCTCATTTGTCTACAAAAATTACAATAACATGAGCACACATAAGGATACATACAAAAATTGTTGTGTCCTTGTTACTTCAACAATAATAGGTCTTTTGTACAGATGTGTACAATCAGAAGTAGAAGCTTAACATAGAAAAAAGTAGTTTGAAAAGCATCACAAATACAATATATTGATGGATTTTTACTGTTTTCTACCTCCAATAGATATAAAAGGTGAAATATAATAAAATGTCAAAAATTATGCTTGGGTTAGCAGCAAACGAGCGTCCTCATACAACAACCGACGAGTGTATGAAAAAGTGTTTGTGTTGGGAGAAGAAAAACTTAATTCAAGTTGATTCCTCACCAGAAGCACCTTCTTCTCCAAAGAGAAAAAAGGAATACTGGGATCACAGACAGCGGGAGCAGGAGGAGGAACGTGATACAGATAAAAGAAAGAAGATGCAAGCAAAAAAGAAAACCAAACGGGTACTATTACACAAATACTACACCTTTCTAGCTGCTTCTACTCCCACTGCTCTCTTATTATACCAGTTTTGTTGTATGGACGTATCTATTCCTTTTTTATTCAGTTACTCCTTCTTCATCACATATCAAATGATATCAAAATATACATCCATTCATACCTACAACCAGCCCAAAACTAATACTTTTTCCAGTGGGAATACTTGCGTTAATTGAATCTGAAAGACATAAACCATTAATCTTGCCTTGTCACATCCATCTCGCCTTTTGGCTATACCTTATTTACAACAACGTTACAAAGTGCCGTTAAAGGGGTCTACTACGCCACGTACTAGAGTCCACACCGCACACACAAAATCAAACCACCTTCATCACAATTTCTAAGAGCAGTGGTGATATTAAAACTACCTGCCGCAGTTCAGCTCAACTACTAGACTACTTCTTGTAATGTGAAGAGAGATGAATCCCACACTTTTAAAGATAAATTTTGAAGAGAGAAAGCTACACTATCTTCTTTCAATATTTCTTGTAAAAAGTTATTACACAATATTAAGAAGCGACTCTGTCTACAAAACGAAGATACACAAAATAATATTTTTTGGTATATGGAGCATCAATTTTGCCCTACTCTCGTCATTCATACTCAACATATACCTATGCACATTATCTGCGATATATTATGAGGAACATGAGTTATGTAGCAAAATGTACAAATACAAAAACTTGCTTACCTTTCCTTCTCACTCAGACTTAACTCTTTCTCCTTTTCTTTGTCTTTCTCTTTGCCTTTCATACTGTAAAAAGTTTTTATACACCTGAATACTATATCAAAAGTATGCCGTATGCCTAATACATACAAAGAGTACTGCACAAAGGAAACGCAAGTTATGAAACTTTTTCAACGACTGCCTTCCTTTCTTTGTTTGTTTATTCACTAAAAGTTGCGACCAAAAGATAGCATCCGGTGTATTTATTGAGAGGAAACTAAAACATCAAAGAGAGCGGATAACGCTGTAAAGATATAACTTTTTTCTTAATAACGTGATGTAATAAACGCAGAGTCGATTTCTTATAATGCCTATTATGTTATTATTGTTTTTCAAGCAAATATTGCATTGTGGGGGTGATCCAAGTGGTGGGTGTAACCCATTTTCAATTATATAAGTTCCCTGGTTAAAGACCCGCAATCTCAACATTTAATTTTCCGATATTATTATTTTCTGTAAAAGAAATTGCTACAGCTCTATTTTACTTTTTCAAATTAAAAGTAACGTTTAATTTACAAAGTAAGGCTCATTTTTATTACCAACCTCCTACACATATGAGAAACAAACAACCCATGCCCTATGCAATTGCTGTGGCTCTGACATTGTAAAAAACAAGACCTCACAGTTTATTATTCCACCAAGAATCCTGTTCAAAATAATTACAAAAACCTAATAAAAACTCCTAGCACATAGCTCTTTTCGTGGAAGAGGGAAACCAAGAAATCATCCAGAAAAAACTCTAAGCAACTTTCTCCTGCCAGAGAGATATAAGTAGCACTGTAGCTTGAAACTAATGCAGCCTAGTTTTATTAGTCTCATCAACTCAGAAATCTTCATACTCGTAATTCAAACAAGGTATAACACCCTGGGGTTATATTCATTAAAAGTTCTGGAGCATAACAAAAGTAAAAAAGGGCGAGTAATACATTAACACTCACGCAAAAGAAAAGAGCATATTATGCATGGTTGGTAAAGTAGTAGACTTTTCTAAACTTGTACTTCTTAGCATTACAACAGCAATAGTAGACAGACAGATGATAAAAAAGTAAAAGTAGTAATAATGCTAATAATATCCTCGGTGGTATACATCTGAACTATATTACTTGCTATCACTATCAGCATATCGCCCCTTAATACTTTTACTAGATATGCTTCAGACTCTTATTATCATTTTAATAAGTACTATACATTAAAAATATACGTACATATTTACATTTTTTCTGAGTCTTAAATGTTTACGGAACAATTTTGTATCTTATTCTGTATAATAATATTCTCCAAAAAGTATCTGCATCATCTCACCATCATCATCAACATGGCCATCACACACATGCAAAGGATATACAAAAATTATATTTTTCCGACACCACTTTTGCTAACAGTATGTGGTAATAAGCGGAACACATTTTAGGGAACCACCAGACGAGAGAAGCGTTTATTACACGATAATAAATCTAGATTTGAGATTCGAGTTTCTTTTTCATCTGGAGATGCATGCAATTTTTTGAGTACCAGTAGAATGAAGAGAAGAAAATGTGTATGC
>JAQFYG010000450.1:0-30491 GCA_034694325.1 Entomobrya corticalis | reverse complement strand
GACGGACAGACAGACAGACAGACATTTTTGCTCCCACCATGTATTATTATAAAGTACCAGTACCTGGCACTTAATAACACTATATCCATCCCATGCATAAATCCATTTCTCAAAAAATCAAACATATTTAACTAACAGCATCTAATCCTAAATCTCCAACATTTTTTCTCAAAAAAAAGAACCAATCTATAAAGCGTATATCCCAAAACACTCAAAAACATCATATCCATCCCACAAAACAAATCCAAAATCCTACACACACAATATTTTCCCCAAAGAATTTTTAATCTCAATTCGTTTCAACTGTGCCAACAACAACGCAACTGGAGAAACTAAACCATGTTCAGATAAACACGTTCATTGAAATTGAGTACACAAGTATAAAAATTGATGATGCTTCTGGGGCCTGCGTGATTCACGCGTTACTGTGTGAAGCGTAAAATAAATTTTTGGACAACCTTCAGCGGAGTGAATGGGATACTGCTTTTATGTGACGTTGTGTGTTCATGAGATAAATAAAATGGTGAGATATAGTTAAAGTTGTATGCAGAAGTGTTAGTTGGGTTGTTTGTCTGTCTGTCTGGGTATTATGGTGGATATTTTGAAGTTATTGGGAACATCATTATAAAAGATTTGAATATTTCGATGGATTATCAAGTGCAAAAAGAATTGAAATGTTAAATAGAAATGAAACTGTATCTAAATTCGAACCCAAATTTTTTGAAACCTACAATTCTATACAAACTAAACCGTTAAACAATAAAATTTAAATTTACACCTAACCAATATAACACTTTCCCCCAAAATCCCCCCTCCGCCACCCACCTCCACCCGTCCCAAAGTATAAAAAACAATTCTCACATGGCCAATAAAACTGTTTACACACACACCGACCCACACACAACATCACTCAAAAAAAAATCCTCTCAACTCATGACTCACGTTAAATAATGTCCAGGCAAACAAACACATCGACCTGCATTGATTAATTTATCTGGTGCATTCAAAAAAAAATAACAAAAGATTAAGCTTTATAAAGGTCGCTAGTCCGTTGTAAATCAGTCACAAAAACTCCAAAGTCACTCGACATCTGTGAGTACCCACAATACACTGCTAAAAAAAATGTGTTCAAACTACAAAATAATCGTGATCTTGGCCTTAGTTGTCACCTCACTGACCTCACAACAACAGGCTAATGCGTTACAGAATGAGTTCGAATCGGGTAATTAATTTGTAACTAATTATTTTAAATAATTCTCAGATTCCCCCTGTAACTAATCATGTAAAATATCAACAGCCCCAACGGACCCCTGCACGTCATACAAAGACTACCTCTCAACCCTAATCCTCAAGTTCCTCAACAACCTGAAATCTCACATGAGCGAAGGTCTACCGGACATTGGAGTGCCACCACTCGACCCACTGGCAGTACCCAACGAGACTGTGTATTTGAAGAAGTTGTATGAGTATGACCTGAAGGGCGAGATAACGTAAGGTTGAAGGTGTTTAACTTTTTGGGTTTAGTACAGATTTATAACATGTTTGACCTGTCTGTTTAATAGGAACTCAACTCTACTCAATTTAAAAACCTTTAACGTCACAAAGATAACGACGAGTATATTTCACATGCGTGCTGACATAACTTTGGACATTCCGTTTCTGTTGCTGACAGGTTAGTACACACAGGTGTTAACATTATCAATTTAAGTAATAACCTAACTAACCATACCTCCATGTCCCCATAGGAACCTACTCCCTAAAAGGAAAAACCCTCCAAATAATCCCAATAAAAGGCAACGGCCGCTACTTCATAAAACCAGAAAACATCAAAACCTCGATAACTACAACAATGACGATATCAGACCGCCACTTACAAATGAAATCAATAGACTTTGACCTGCAAATAGGTGGACTAACCGCGAAATTCGAAGGACTTTTCGGTGGAGGTCGTGTCGGTAGCATTGCAAATTCTTTGATGAATAGGTTCGGGTTAGGGGTGTTTAGGAGGATCGAGCCTAAGGTTCATGAACGGGTTCGGGATGCTTTGTTGGTTGAAGTTAATGCTGTTTTGAAGGTTGGTACTTTATGAAATGGATAATACGTTTAACAAATAATGTTTCAGTAATAAATGGTTTCACATTTCTTTTCTACAGGACCTGCCCCTCTCACAACTCATCGGTTCAGAGACAGAGTCTACACAGTGTTCAGATTTAACTGATATTCTAAACTTGTAATTTAATTTCTCTGAAATAAAATATATTGTTATTGTTCCTAAAAAACTCTAGTGAAAACCCACTCATCCCCTCTAGCACTATAAATTACGCAATTCAAAAAATTACAAAAACACATGCAAACTAACAATTATAAATATATTTTCACACCAAAGTGTAATTTTCAAAAAACACACGTTAAAACGCATTAGCATAAAAACAGAGAGCACACCTTCCATAAAAAAACCTTCCAGCATCGTGTCTGATGACCAGTGATAATTAAGTCTCCATATTTGGAAGATTGAATCACGATTGGAATTATTTTCACTGGACAGGAGGTGGAAATTTTTTTTTTTTTGGGTGTTTAGTTTTTTTATGATGAATGGGTTATTTGTTGAGATAGATGTTATTTTTGTAAAGAATTTGCACACAGCTTTCCCTCTTCAAAACAGGCAACATGCCAAAAAAAACGTTTCTCTACTAATCTAATCACTTAACTCGTAGGCAGCTATATATATATAATCTGTTGGAGTACACACCCAACAAGTTTTAAAGAGTCAACATAACCATTATTGTCAGGAAAATTGGGTTTTTGAAGAAAATTACGTGAAAATTTGTATGCAAGCTTACGGGGAAAATTTGGGTTTCAATTTTTGATTTAAGATTGCTTGAGTGCAAATTGGTTATATGCTGGGAGGTTGACAAAGGGGGAAAGTTTTTGGTGATGATGAATGATGGGTTGGTTTGTACGAGATGGTTTTGATTTTTTTAGGGATTTTTATGTGAGCGAATATTTTATGCTCGGTGCGGTTGTTTTTGTCTTTTTAAATTTAAAAATTGCAAGTCAGATTGGATTTTAATTTTAAAAGTTTTAATTGAATTATTTGTTAATTTACCAAAGCAAAGTAGTATGCAGTTCTAACTAATGTTCAAATCTATAAAAACGGCATATTCTTAACCACTCCATTCGAAACATTTAAAACATTCCAGATTAATAAGCAATAGCTCTACAGCAATAGCAATAACCAACCAAAAAACACACCGACCCAATAATCTCCCAAACCCGCATATAACCCAAAAAAACACCAATTTTCCCCGCAATAACACCCCAAAAATGGCAAACAAACGTTTTTTGCTTGTATTCAAACAAAAATCTCCAGCAGCATAAACACCCCCGAGTATATCCATCTAAAAAAAATCCCATTACAACATAACACCCATTAAAAAACAGACAACCCATAAAAATTCATAATAACCCAGAAAAAAAAGAAACATAAAAAAAGATGATTTGATAGTCCAACAAATAACACATCGACCACTCCTTCAAAGCCACCATATTCATCTGAGAGAAGAACAAAGCGTTTAGCTGGCTGATGCGTTTTTCGCGTAACAAAAGACATTCGTGATTTTTGGTTTCTGTGAGTCAGTGTGAGTTTTGGCGTCTTGGTGTCAACAAGTTGGGGGTTTTGTACTTGGAGTTTATATTTTTGTGTTGAATAGTGAGTGTGTACTAAAGAGGATTTTTTTGAATTTTTATATTTTTCTTGGAGAATTTCTGCTAATTTCTGTTGAGAACATGCCAGTTCAAATGGGTGAGTTTTTAAAAATATATTTTGGAAACATTATAAATTAAAATAGTTAAATAAGCGTAAATTAAATTTAATTATTTCTCAAATGACCCCAACAACGACAATAAATTATTAGCACCAACAAATCACAAAAAAGAACAAGGCTAGCCCCGTTACATTAAATAAATTACAAGAAAACGAGCGAAAAGATGAATGGAGTAACTTCTCGACAGTTAAATGCTCAAACGAGCAAGCAATCATCATGATAAATTATTTTAGTGGTTCTCGATTCCTAATATGGAACGCAGGTCGTGAACGTCTTTCTTTTTGGTGTAGTATGAGGAGTAACGGAGTAGCGGGGGTAAGGTTGTTTTTCTGGGGTCATTTTATTTGACATGGGGGGTTGTATATCATGTGGTTTATGGGTTTAATTGGTAGGTTAACTAATATCAAGAAAACAAAAGTTTACAATCTTACCTTCACTCCAATTGATAGACAGACAGACAACAAAAGATATAAACTCCTATAAAAAATAGTAAACACTCACAATTTACACTACAAACTACAAAATTACACATCCCCATCCCCACCAACCCCCTCCAAAAAAAAATTATAAACTAGAAAGCACCCAATAAAAAAACCCATCCCCAAATAAAAACCCAAACCAAAAGACAGAAAGACAATCCCTTAAAAACTTCACCCAAACCAACTTCGAATTTCGAAAGTAAGAAATAAAACCACCTGATCGTGCGTTGGCGACAAAACAACAATCTCATTTTCAAAGATCCGGTAGTCACCTGACAAATAAGGCGATAATCACCATAGTGAAAATTAGAGTGTGGTGTTTGTTGTTGGTTTGTCACCAGGTTTGATGAATAGGTGGGATATAGTCATTTTTCTTGTTTTCTTGTGGGTGGGGTAGCTTGGACTACCGTGATTAGTTTGGTGACCTGTTGATTTGGAGGGGAGAGGGGATATGTTGTTATTTAGGTTAAATACATAGCGGTTTTTCAGAAATTAAAACAAATTCTTTGATATTTTTTTCAAATAATTTCTTATCTCACCCCTTTCATCTAAAAATATATAATATTTCAATAATCAACATATTAAACTAAATAAAACCACGTCCCAAATCACCCCAAAAAATATAAAATCTCTATCAACCTCACCCAAAAGAAACAAATCCCTAAATTAAATACCACACGATCCTATCCTCCCCTACAAAAACTCCACCCCCACTACTATCCTAAAAACACCCAAAAAAAACCAAACCCCCCACACACACAATAAATCATCCAAAAAACAAAACCTGCACTCACCACCTCAAAAAAAATAAATATTCATGAGAGAGGCAAACAACACAAAATCCCAAAAAAAAAAGAATCGCGATTTATCCTTGAATTCCTCAGAGTGTAGGCGGACGACTACAAAAAACTTGAAACCTCTGTAGTTCTGAATAACTAATGAGTAAAGTGTTGAGTTACGTGTTACTCGATCCGGGTTTGAATAAATATCATGTTGTGTTTACAGACTACTCCGACTTTGCGTTCACAAACGAAACGGGATCGTTCATAATCGGCGACACTGTTTACGTTAACGGTAAGAATGTTTACTTAACATGTTAAATTATGTTTTAAATAATGTTGCAATTTCCATGACAACAGGAGAAGGTGACTACAGAGGAAAGATATGCTACATCGGCGACGTACACTTTGCCAAAGGAGAGTTTGCAGGAGTCGTGTTAGATCATCCTCTTGGTATGGACACACAAATTATAAACTTAAACGAACCCAATCGAAATAAATTAATACCCCAAAAAAGTAAAGCCCCTCCAACCCCCGATTTTCCAGGAAACCACGACGGTTCCCACAGAGGCCGACGCTACTTCCAATGCGACCCTAACCACGGGATCTTCGCAAGAACCAGTAAAATAGCTAGGATTCCATTGATCCCAGCTACAAACGATTCTGAGGTTCGAGCACTTTAATTTGAACACACTAATTAAAACATTTAATTAAATACGATATTCTGCTTACCCAGAGATGCGGCCTATACAGAGAATCACCACCCCCACGAAACTACAGAGAATCATCCCCAATTTCCAGTATCGGATCGATAAGATCAAGATTCTCAAAGTCACCGAGTCCTACACCGAGTAACTCGAGCGGTGCTTATGTGTACTCGTCGTCTGCTGAGAGGAAGTACAGGAATCACAGTGGAGATGGGGTCAAGATTGGGGATAGGGTTATCGTTGCTAGCTCTGTTGGGGAGACCAAGACTGGGGTGTTGAGGTGGGTTCATTCATGGACAGGTGGTGGGATGACTAGGTGCATATTTAACTGACTTGTGTGTTGTTGTTTGCAGGTACCTCGGACCTGTGGAGTTTGCAAGAGGTAAACTAATTAATTAATATTTAAAGTCGCTAATTGAGTAATTAATTAAAAACTAAATTTTATTTCAAAAACTAAGGCGAATGGGCAGGCATAGAACTGTTCCACCCACTCGGAAAGAACGACGGCACAGTCCGCGGTAGATAGTAAGTTAAAATAATCAAATCCCCATTTAAAAACCTCAATTAACTAACAAACGTCCATTCAAACAGCTACTTCTCATGCCGCCACCCATACGGCCTATTCGTCCCAATCCACCGAGTAGAAAGCTCCCCAGCAAACAAGACCCTCGAGAACCGAATGGGAACTAAAGTAAATGTAGGCAGGATCCTACAGTACTCTTCGATGCCGAGGACTGCGAGGGTGAGAAACTTAAAACTAAATGCAAAATTGTTAACTAATTTTCAACCTAATTAAAATACTTGTAAAATTTTACAGGCCGGCTCATACGATGATGACTTTTACTGACCATCTTTTTTTTGAAATCGTGTTTTTTTTGTGATTTTACCAATTTTACGTTTATATATAAACTCAAAATAAAATTAACTTATATTAACGTTATTTAAGTTGTTAACCTTTTTAATCTGTTTAATCTAATGTGTGCTGTAAAATTATGTGTTTATGTTTAATTTTTATGATTAATTAAAAAAACAACTCATAAATTAGCATAAATTATTTGAAAAACTTTCTTCGTTGCATCAAATCTCAATCATTCGTAAATTAAAACCCAAACCGAACTTTCTCATCCCATTCATTTCTAATTAACATGCCTATGCAAATTAATAAAAAAAAGGTTCAAACTACGAATTCGTATGAATAGAAAGCATGCATTCATAATAATTTTCACGTGAAAACAAATCCGAGACGCACGCCACATTGTCGCCGTCTCCAATTTAATAAAGCGTTAAATCGATATCTATTGAGCGGTCAATTTCGAAGAATTTAATTCATTAGGTTTCATGTTTTGGAGATTAATTTTTTTGTGTGAGGAAAATTAGAGTAATACGGTAGCTGTTTAGTGGCGAGGGTTAAAGTTGCTTCGTATGTATAGAAAACCTGTTGGGGTGGTGCATGCAGGTGTTTTTTTTTTGAGTTGTGTTGGGCTTCGTGACAGTTTAGATTATCGACTGGGGATGAACTTACAGGTAAAAAGAATGTGTAAAAGCATAATAATGAATGGTAGGTTAATTAAGAAACATCCGATTCATTTTAATTGTTGCATAATTATAATAGGTTACATGTAAGGGTTTTTGATGAAGAATATGTAAAAAGAGTTTCTGTTGTTTTTAAATAATGTAAGTAACAAAGTTAAATATTTGCATATATATTTAAAATATGTTATTTCTTATTTGAATTTAAATTTTAATAAAAAATGATAGGTTTTTTAGTACAGAAAGTAATTCTAGTAGTATGTGAAATTCCAAAATAGATGTAGAACACATTAAGATTCTAAAGTATATTTAGTTATAAATTTTAAAGTATTTAAAGTTTCAATTGGTATATAGATGAATAAGATGAACATACATATATAGTCCAAAAACGCAAGGCATCTCAACAACCTTTAAATTTAAAAAAACTATAAAAAGATGCATCCAAGTATAATTTAAAAATATACATTTTCATAATAAAAAAGTTAAAATATTTTTAATCAAAAAAATTCATAAAAATATCAAAAACTCATAAACAAACCAGTCGATATACACTACACAACTCAATAAAACAAATTTTCTAATCATGTTTAAACCGCTTTATTCAACAAATTAATACATGAAAACATGGCATTCCTTATACTACATAGCACCACATCGTAATGAGTTGATAAACACTACTATCTATTCAATTCCATTTAACACACCAGTTATCACAACACATTTAACCAATCAAAATCATCCATTTAAAAAATGAGCATCCAATCCTCTGGAAACACACAAACCCGGAAACACACCATCCACCCCATCATCATCAAAACCCCGAAATTATACAACCAAACAATTAACCCCCCGCAAACAACCAAAAAAAAAGACCCCTTCATAAAAAAAAGATCAAGTCACGATCAACTAATCAATAAAAAAAATTACTCTCTTCAAAAAACAAACAGAAATTATAGTAAAACGTTTCTTTCTTCCGATCACAATCATGTAACAATGAGTGAAAAAAAAGATAGTGCATCGAAAACTGAGAATAATATCAAGGAAATTAAAAAATATTGATTAGCATAACTTGATGACAGTGTTTCGTTACGTGCAGTTATTCGATCGCGTTTATGATTATCGCTCTTATTTTTTTTTGTTGGGGAGGCTGCTTCTTAGATAACGAGATTGGAGGGTTGCTAGTTGCTATTTTAAAAATTGTTGGGTTTAGGGAAGTAGCGGAAGTTAAGGTGGGTTTACATTTATTTGTTGTTGGGATATTTAGTGAGTGTTTTTATCTTTAAATTTGACGGATTGTATTAATTGGATACAAATAAAATAATTTACTCTCAATTAATTATTATTCATAACATATTATATTTGAAGAATTTTCTAAACACTTTAGTTATAATGGACAGCGTAATTATTTTAAAATTCGAAACTGTAACTGTACCATATTTAAACCAAAATCAACAAATTCCAAACCCTTTAAAATTATAATTATCCCCACTTCAAATTCATAATTATTCAAATTCAAATCCACCACACAGACAAACAGACAAACAACCCCTCAACCCCATCTACCAAACCAAAAAAACCACACAAACTAAAAAAGAGAAAATATATCAGCTAATAAAATAAAACAAACCAAACCCGATCAAAAAAAAAACATGATTGACATTCCTTCTTCAACAAACCAATTTAGAAAAGTACACATAATGATTAGAGACGAACGCATAACAGGAAGGAACTATGCAGCAGATAACTATCAAGTTACGCTAAAGAAAATCACACGACATCGAGAACACTTTTTTTAAAAGAGTATACGCACGTGTGTGGCGATATGTTCAAGAAAATAATAATAACGAGTTTCGAATAACAACTCTCTAAGTGCCTTCTGGGGTTGTTGCTGTAGTTACTGTTTGGCGTTTGGGGAGTGAAGAGGAGGATATTACATGGGAGTTTGTTATTTTTGTGTATGTTGTGGGGCGAGCTGATACTTTGTATTTTTAATTCAGGTTGTTATCGTTATGGTTTTGATTTATTAAAGTGTTGTGATTTTGGATTCGGAATATCGGGGATTTATTGGATTTGTGAGTCGGTTTTTAATATTTTTTCAAGTAATTAATATATTGGAGTGTAAAATTAAAGGTACGGATTATTTAAACATGTCTTAGTTAATCATACATTTTATTTAATTTTTAATCATATATATCACTTGATTAAACCCTATAATTTACATATTCGAACTCCCACTACAATACCAATAAACACTACATACCAACAAACAACCCTAACCACCCCCAACAACAAACAACAAACCTCCCCCCACCGGAACTCAATACCCCATTGTCCCAACCCACCCTACCAAACCCATTTAAAAACCAATCAAACAATAAAACAACCCCTCACACATCAAAAAAAGAACCGCTTCCCATGATTGATTATAAAAAAAGCTGATGATAAATGACACATTTTCTGTCACAAACTGCTAATGAGACATGATTACTTTTTTTTTCAAACCTACTCAACTGCGTACAAGAAATGTAGGTTACAGCAAAAAAATCACATCATCACGAACACTTTCCCGTTAAAAAAATGATAGATTAATGTACGAATCATCATTGTCACTGATTTTAATATGATATTAGCACACAAAAAAAATGTCGTTTTCTACACAGAAATTGTTTGAAAAACAGAAGTAAGCCGATTATAAGAGGGTTTCTATTTTTAGTGATGAAACTTTCGCTTGGGTTTCTTGACATGATTTTTTGAAATAGTTTTTTGAAAAAGAGTTTTTTTGGGGTGAAATGAAATGTGGAGTATTTTTTATAAAGCTACTTAACGTGATTAAATTAAACAGGATAACCCGGAATCTACACTAAATCCCCCGTTAAAAAAATGCCACCATCATACCCCAAACCCTCAACTCCACCAACAACAGACCGCACAACAGAAGAACCAGACCGTAGTAACGAGCTCGAACAAAAAAAGAACCACGTAAAGAAGCAACCATCAACCACAACCCATCATCACCATAGATACTCGTTAAGCAGCGAGTTCAATTACGAGTTTCCTAATCAGCAGCGCCTGCAGAACAGCGCGCTCAGAAAATACATTGCATTAGCAGTCGACGCGATAGCTATTCGGTTTACGAGGATTCGAGATGGTTAGTTTTGGTTATTTATTTAAATCGTTATGGTTATTTATTTAAATTGTTATGGTTATTTATTGGGTTGATTTGAATATCTTATTTTTTTAGTAAATAATCACATCGACCCAAGTGAGAAGTACCCAATCACCCAATTCCACAATAATTATTTGGACTCGAGTGTTGAGGTTCTAGACGGATTAGCTGTTTTTAACGTGAGTTTATTTAGATTTATATTTAATTTAAAAGTAACAAAATTGCAAAAATAATCAAACCCAAACAGTCCTTCAAATCCCAAAACAAAAAATGCTACTGGAACGCACAACTATCGGAAGCTATACTGTCGTTGGAATACAAAGGCCATGTCCATCCATCAACTATACTGGTTTCTACGTCAACAAGAAACATGAACGTGTTAAGAAACGCATGGGCAAGGAGAATCCTTAGAGACCCACCTGGTTATCGCGCAGATTTTTTGGGTAACGATCATTTCAATTCACCTTTTTTAAAATTCATTTCCTAATCATCAATTAAATCAAAACTTAATTATTTAACAAACAGGCGAGATAGAAGAGATAGTAGCCCAAAAAGTACAACAAGGCCAATTCGCCCCACTATCAGACTCCCTCTGCTGGGCAATAGCAGAGTTAACCGAACAAGGTAAACCAATCAAACAATTTAACCCAAAAAAAACCAAAAAACTAACCTGATATTACCCCCCAACAGGCCAAGAAGCTTTCATAAACTCAATCCAACAAAAACTAGAAACCTCCTACCCCCAAATCTCCCAACCCCCACGTGACCTAATATTCCAAACCCTAGAAAAACTGATAAGACAACAGGCTATCTACCAAACATCAAGAGGCTACTACGTCGTCACTCCAGACATTTCCAGCTACATAAACTACTCTAGAAGCGTCACTCCCGCTGGGAACATGTACGGGAGGATTTATTCTGAGTGTTTTGGTAATAGATATAAATTAGAATAATTAACTCAAGAAGAATAATTGAATTAACTATCAACTGTCACATCAAAACCCCAGACCGCCCATCAATCTCCAGATACTCAACCCCCTGGTCATCAACCCCATCAGTGACAACAGACCAAGTATCCGAAGAAGTCACAAGAATCCTATCAAATCAACGACCAAATATCCACTTGAAACGGCATAATTCCCTCAAGATAATCAGGAGCAAACAGGAGAATTATCATGTAGGTGCTTTTGATTTTTAATTAAAATTAACTACATTACTAATTATTACCACATTCTCGTGCAGATCCACAATCGTCAATGGCCATCAATGGGCGCAAGAAGTCTTTCCTTTAGGTTGAGCAAGTGCAATTCACTATTCGAGTCCGATAAGGAGAGCAGCGACGATGATGAACAAGATAACAATGTCACAGAAGATAAGAACGAATACACGGACGTAACTGTAGTACACCAGAAAACCGTGATTAAGAAGCGTAAGTTAACAGCACACATCAATTAAATATTAAAAGCATGTAATCACACATAAATACATCTGTCATACAGGCCCCTCCCTCCTAACCCGCCTATTCCAACTAACCTGCACAAAAAAACAAAAACCAACCTGGACCCCACCCCCAAAACCCCCATCACCAGCCCCATCATCAACCGTTTCAGGAATCTACGCATCAATCACAACCCAAAAACAACGAAGAAGCCGTTCGACAGGAGCACCATCCCTATACGACCTAATCACCACAACCGAAAATTCCTGGACATCAAAACACGACTCGTCAGACTTGTCACGTTAAAAAAATAATTATCTCAAGTGTTTTTGTATTTATTACGCAATAAATAAACGAGAGTATATATAAATAAGAGTTTCGGTGTTAATTCCACATTCGGATTTTAAACGTTTGACTGAATTTCATTTTAAAGCATTTGTACACGATGGCGAAACTAGCATTTTTGATTTTGGGAGTTGTTGTAGCTGTGTACGGACATGGGAGGTTTATGAAGCCTGCTTCTAGGAGTAGCATTTGGAGGGTTCCTGAGTTTGCTTCACAGAATCCGCCACGTGAGTGTATTTTGGGGATTTTATGAGTTATCGTGTGTAATTGTGTTTAACAATTAATTGTATTCAACAGCAAACTACGACGACAACCAACTCTACTGCGGAGGACTCCATCAAGCTGACGATCCAGGTTCAAACTGTGGGGTTTGTGGTGACAGGTTGTCCGACCCAGCACCAAGAGCAAACGAAATCGGCGGCCAGTACGACAGGGGCATCATCACAGGAAGATACTCATCCGGTCAAACAATCGATGTAGAAGTCGACCTCACAACTTCCCACTTGGGTAACATGGAATGGCGTTTATGCACTAACCCCCAACAAGAGACTCAGGTAAGCTACAACCAAGACGTTTAATAAGTTTATCTATAAAGTTTTCTATCTAACCGTCAGCAAATAAATTACAATTAAAACCTAATATCCCATAAATTCATTCAGAGCTGCTTTAACCAATTTGTACTCCAACTCGAATCCGGAGGCACAAAATACCCCGCAGGAGCCACCGGAATGCAGCACACCAGAGTAAAGCTCCCCGCTGGGGTCACTTGTCAGCGTTGTATCATTCAGGTAGATTGAGTGTTCTTCTGCATATTTTTGGGGGAACTTGAGAATGCTAAACTAATATTTACATTTAACAGTGGAACTACAGAGCCGGTAACGGTTGGGGAGACTGTGGAAACGGTACATCAGGATCAGGGTGAGTTGGATTATGATTTTAGCATCTATTTATGAATTTATAATTACGCCATTTAAACATGCAATTAATCCCACGATAGATGCGGTCCACAAGAAACATTCAGAGGATGCGCAGACGTTACAATTTCGTAAACTATAATTTTTAACACTCAAAATTAAATACAAATTTTTAGTACAATCGATAAGATGATAAATTGAAACATTAAAATTGCATAATTAAAATCACTTCAGTTTACAAGTTACTGTTATGAATTGAGATTTTTTGATGGTCATGGTCTGCTCAATTTTAATTTGATTGCATAATGTATTTGAACACGAGAACATATATCAATGATCATATCAATCAAAAGTAACACGACCTATTACACAACATCAATTAAAACTCATCAAAATAATACGTAATTCCCAATTGTCATTAGTTTATAATTTTGTAGAAACATGTTCAATTAAAAGTATTTGAATTAGTTGAAATCAAGATCTCAAAAAACACGTGATAAGATAGAATCCATAAAAAAATACAAAAAAACAAAGTAGAGTACATACTGAACAGCTAATTTACATATATTTATAAATTTTTCATGAAACCTTTTAACAACACACACTAGTGATTATATTAAAACGAGATAAGAAACGTTTATCTGAAACGTTTATAAGTACTGAAACATAGTATTCCATATCTACCTAGATCACATGAGATCATTGAATTGATGAAATCCCGGTTAAATGAGTAGTGAACTGTTAAACAATAAATTAGAGTGGAGAAAAATGTATGAATGTGTGTAAAAAGTATTAAGAGTGAATGCACGCATGATGATCCTCCGTTCCATCATCAAACACAAACCAGCTAATTTGCATAATTTTTTCATTTCTTGCTTTTCCGCAGCATGAATCTAAAAAGCATACAAGAGGAATAACAGGTGCATGCACGCGTTGATTAGCTTCCATGAAAAATCCAATCCAGCCTGAAGTAAATAAAATGCATCCCATTTCCAGTACTCTTCTTTGAATTCATCAACTAAAAAAAACTATTCATTCAGTTTGCAAAACTGTCCTCTTGCTTCTCTTTTCATCCCATCAACTTCATCAAGTAACATCTAATAAAGTTAATTAAAACAACCCCCAATTAACTAAATCCATCAAACCCACCAAAAAAAACCCCAATTAAAACTACAAAAAAAAAACCATGTCCACCTACAACTCACCCCCCTCCCTCCCATCCCCAATCCTCCCAACAAACTTCAACTTCACAACCCTCAACACCTCCAACTACCAACCCCCCGAACCCAATCAACCCCAACAAAAAAGACCAAGATTAACCCCAAGCCCAGTAGAGCACACCACCCTATCAACCCTCAAAAAACTAGAACGCGAAGCCTTAAGAAATTCGACAACATGTGACGCCCACAGGTCGCTGATCTCGATCCCATCTAATATAATCAACTTGTTGACGAGTCACGGGGTTGCTATTAATCGGACGAACGAGGCGATTGAGGTTCTTAGTGGGCAGGTCAGTATGTAATTTAATTTAATTAAAAGTAAAAACTTTAAAAAATCTAAAATATTAAAAGCTCAATTAATAGTTAATTATCCACCTATCTATATAATTTCATTAAACAATCTTCCAACAGGTCACAACCCTATCAAACCAAATAACCCCAACCCCCCAAACAAACTCACCCCAACTCCTCCAAAACTCCCCTAACCCCCTCCTCCTATCCTCCTACCACACAATCCTAACCCAAACATTAAATTCCATAAGAACCCTCTCAACCCTAACCACCTCCCCAACAACCCAGTCATCAACAATCAGAGCGACAGTAGACTCGATCTCGAAGATCCGTGATCTGATAATGCTGCAGTGCAACTTTGACTGCTACAACGACGGGTTATTCGAGTTGACGAACGGGTTCAGCGGATTAATGCCAATCAGTACGTCGACGAGTGGGGTTTTGAGGTCGGGATTGGGGCCGTCTTGGGGTCAGGTTTACGCTGTTGTACGCGATATGGAGTTTAATCTGAGGACTTATATGGAGGTTGTTGGGGTTTATTACAGGAGGGGGTGAGTAGTTGGGGTTTTAATTTTATTTTATTTTAATTAAACTATTAACTAATCAAACCCTAATTAAAATTAACAGACAACCCCACCAAACAACCCAATCATCAATCAAGCCCCTTCAACCAATGCACACAAGCACCCCATTGAGCAAATTACAAATCCTCGAAATAACGAAGAAGCGAAAGAGCGACAACGACGCTGCAGCGTACGACAATGACACCGGGAACGGCAGTCTGTTTGAGATGGGTTCGAGGAGAACGAAGCTGTGCTCCAGGAGAGTTTGTTTCTCTTTTGGGGAGTCTAGTCACATGGATGTTGATTCGGAGGGTTAAGTTTAATTGGAATTAAAAGTTGAGTTATCGTGATATAGTAACTAGTTGTTAGTAAATTGTAGTTAAAAATGCAATATTGTAAGGCTTATAACGTTCCTACTTTTCATACGAAAATGTATACTAGCTGGGTTTATTCACACATGACGTTATAGTATTAAGAATCAATACAATTTACTTTAATTTGAGTTAAGAATATAGTGTAAGAACTAAGTTTCCCCACGCCGTGTACGTACAGCCCCATATGTCCAGAGTACACTGTCCAGCGATCAAGAAGAAAGAAGCGGAAAGTGAAACAAGCAGTGCAAGAGTGGGAAACATTTTTTTGTTATTGTGTAAAATTGGATTATTTGTTAGCGAATAAAACATACATTTCTATAGAAACTTGTTACTATTCTTAACTATTCATCATATTATTAAACACCTGTGATTACAGTATATAAAATCATAATAACTCCACAAAAATGTTATTCAAATGGTTCAACCACCTATCCGACAAGCATGTAAGAAATTTTAACCCCCGATACCTCCTGTGTTTATATAAATACTTCACACTACAACATTTCATTAAACACAGAAAACTAAATACAATTTAAACCCTATAGGTAATTCTAGCATCTGGCTCTCCACGTCGTCGAGAGATACTCGAAAGTATTGTAAGTTCACACACCAGCTTAAAATATTCAATTTTAAATCCCAATTAATAAACTACCTGTCACCCATACACAGAACCTCAAAATAAAAGTCGTCCCATCCTCGTTCGAAGAGAACCTCTCCCCAAAAGACTTTCAAAACTTTGAATCGTACGTAATCGAAACAGCTAACGGGAAGGCGTCAGATGTAGCTTCGTTACCGTGTTGTGCAGACGCTGAGCTGATATGCGCTGCTGACACTATGGTCGTTTTAGGGGATGAGGTTATGGGGAAACCTGGGAGTAGTGGGGTTGCTGTTCAGATGCTGAAGAAGTTAGTTATATTTAATTATATTTATTATTAACTAACTATTAAATAGACTACATATATGTTATCTTATCGCAGACTATCTCAAAATACTCACACAGTGTACACAGGAGTAACGTTGTTCTGGCCAAAGACTAATCACAAAATCAAATTCTGTGAGAAAACTGACGTGACGTTCGGATCGTTGACGGATGAGATCATTAACGGTTATGTGGAGACTGGGGAGCCACTGTACGTGTTATCTTAATACTACTTTTATTAATAGCTTTTTTAATTATTAATGATTTAAAATTTTAAAATCCCCATAGAGACAAGGCTGGTGGTTACGGAATACAAGGTAACGTAACTCAAATAAGAATAGTTTTCAAAAAATAAAACTACCCAATGCTCCAATGTTTAACTAAATGCTCCCAATCAATAGGTCTGGGAGGCTCATTAATCCAGAAAATTAACGGAGATTTCTACACAGTTATGGGTTTACCGCTCCATAGATTCTGCTACCATGTCAATAACTATTATTTATGTAATGAGAAATAAAAAATAAATTAAAAAACTCATTCAAAATTGCATAACATTTATTATCACCATAACAACATCCACCTTGAACCTCATCAAAAAAGTACAGTCAATTCTCCAAAAACACATACACTTGCTTGCATATATACACTCTACTCTCTCTCTCGTTCAACCTGATGTGTCCTTGTAAAAAAGACTTTTTTTCTTGTGTGGGTTGATACACAAGTATAACATCTCGTAAAGCAAAAAAAAAATTATTCACACATTCACATTTCACACTCGCAAAATATAAACTTTTTTGTAAATAAAACTTTTTTTTAATTGGAATACGGGAATTGAAAAAAGAAAGTTTTTGTGTGGAGATCAGGTGCTTTTCCTGAATAATTACGTGCACGTGAGATAATTTAAATTGAGATTCTGTGAGCGTACGAGAGAGTTTGTATTTTGTAGTGTTTTTGTGGTTAATTTTTAAATGCACGTGGACGTTTGGGATAGTTAAGATTGTTTGAAGATGTGATTTTTTTAAAATGGAGGTGGTTTTGTAGGTTTAACGTGTTTTGTTGATGGAGGGTGGACGAGGAAGGAGGATAGGTGAGTTTTCTTCTTTTTTTGGAGGGTTTTATTGATTGATTTTCATTTTTTTTTTGGTTGTAGTTGATTTAATTAAGTAGTAGTTATATTGGCTGCTTAATTACTTATATGATTATGTAGGGTATTGGTTCAGAATGACTTGAAGTGTTTATAACGTCACTTTTTAAAGCATTCCGAAAAAGGAAACCTGGTAAAGCAAAAGCAATAAGTTGGAGTACTCACAAGAAAGCCCTATTTCAAATGTGTCATTAATATTAACATCCAAAATTAAACCGCCGGTGCTACATATTATTAGCTGATGCTGATGCTGTTCATTTAAATCTCGACAAACAAAATTAATTATCGGTTTTTATCCCGCTACCCGTATAATATTGAACATGTATAAAAATAGTTAGATATCATTTAAATATTTTTCACGATGTTTAATAAACCGGATTCGTGTGTGAGGTTTAATTACTCGATCGTTAGCTATCACAGTAAATAGGTTTCTGCTCCACCTGTGAAAATTATGCTTGATGAGTAGGTGCGATAGTCTGTGTGGAATTTCTTAGAGCATAAAATAAAATTCTAGAACAAGCGGTTCTTAATTCTAAATTGAACAAGTTCAGATATTATAATATTACCTCACTGACTGATAGATAAAATAGGAGCACAATAAGGATTCATAAAGGTATGAAGTTTTACAACACACTTAATTAGCATATTTTGGTAGAGTCATCACATTATTTCACGCTTACTATTAATCATAAAATTCTGCTGATATTTGCAACAAATGTTTTCATGTTTTTAAATGCGCATTCTATCCAAGTACAATGTGGTGCTGTACAATCGAAAATTTTAAAAGTTAAAGCAATTGATAGCTATTTTTCCTCCTTCTCAAATTTAACAACTAAACTAGTAGAATATCGATGGTTCTAAAATAGAAGCATGAAGCGTTTGTAACATAAATTAATATTGACATGATTTGTTAAGATCTTTGAGTAAATTGTATACGCAAAAGTCAATGCTAACTAATGTTCTCAGTTTTCTCAGTTTTTATTAACTCATCTGCAAAGTCAACGCTCAGAATTATTATTTTTTAATTCATAAGCGTTACAGAATTTAATCATGTGTACAGGCAGAATTCTCCCACAAACAGATTCATTTACAAATACATTTTCAGCATGTGTCGTTAGTGTGAAATCCACCTTTCTATAACATTTAATGTCATTTTATATTCGACTAAACATTTACATAACATCAAAAAAAAAAACAATACCCATTTGTAAAATGTTTGCATTCTGTGCCTAAACACTGAATAAACGAGTATCACTGTCGTTATAATCAAATTATGATTTCTATTAAAAAACCGTCAAATATTAACCGATTCCTTTGAGGATTGGTATGGACTTACGATATTAATTAGTATGCAGTCATTCATGAGATGATTAAGTACCAAAAACGTGCATTTTTTAACGAGCAAACTTCCTCAAGAATGAATTTATCTTTCGAAAGATGAAAATGTAGCTATTTTCAACTAAAAAGACGCCGATTTCATTGGGAAGCAAATTAAAATAAAAATTCCCAATAGTTTAAAAAGATAATCAAACATCAGGAGCATTTCGGGGTGTTACGGAACGTATGCTATTCTTTTTTTAAAGTGACCATTCATTGTTGCTACATTGTTACCAGCCTTAATTTCCCCGTGCGAGAGACATACAAAAACTTATAATACCCACCTATTTCTCCAAAAAAAAACTAAATCATTGAGTTACTAAAAACACAACCCAACACACAAGTAATTACACCCGAAACCAAATATAAAAAAATACCACACAACCAAAAAAAACTCCAGTAAAACCTCCATCAACCTTCCACCACCCATCAAAACCAGAGAAACCCCCCACCCCCCATAACAATAATTACATGAAATAAAAATGAAACAAAAACAGGACAAATTAAACGAAAACATTTCCTCAATTTCCGTTGCACACGTCTCCCCCTCGAGCAATATCAATTACAATCCACTACACACTCCTAATTGAGTTGTGTTGCTGCTTCTCAGAGAGAAAGCATATCATCTTGTGTGCTCTCTTGACATTTCTAGAGTTCTAGTAGTGGTGGTGTGTTGTTTATGGGGTTTTTTTTTTGGTGGATTATTTATAAAATAGTTAGTTAATTATTATTCAAAAATTCTAGAAAAAATCAAAATACACCTAAGAAACATTCACTTTTCCATACTTTCCCTTAAAAACATCCCCATCCATACACCCACCCACGCCCACCCAACCCTGTTGCACAACAAACCAATAATGATCCTCAATATCCCCCCTCCCCCCCTACAACCTCCATCCACTCAATCAACCCGTTCATAAACTCCACTCCATCAAAAAAAGAACCCATAATCCCGAATCTCCCAAAAAAAAACCTTTTAACAAGATTAAATTCTCCAAAAAAAAAAAGAGAAACCGGACAGGTAAAAAAGAGTAAAGAAAACACCCACACGAAAGCAAGTGAGTACGCAGTCAAGAACCCATATACATCCGATTGATCTCTTCTTTAACATTCTAATAAACAGGAAATCTCGGATTTCATTGACGTGTACGTTTAATGGTCGGTTCTTTTACGTTTTTCTTAGTTTATTTAATTTAATATTTATATGATACCTGGAAAGAAATCTTCACTAAAATTACACTAAAAATTACGTTTAAAAAACTCAAACAAAACATCTCATCACAAAACTTTTTATTCAAAAATCTCAACAAAAAAAACTTAAAATAACACGCAATTAAACAAAACAAAAATCCAAACTCAAACGTATCCAGAAAAACACAAAAAACCCATAATAAAAAGCACAAAATCTTGTAAAACACCACCAATTTCGCATATAGTCGCAGCACACCATGAGAAACCTCTCCAGTAGCGTACTCGCCACCGAGGTGTCTGGACTAAAAATCCAGATCCCTCGTCGTTCTATTCTGTTTCGGGTGCATTTACTTGCAAGTCTTTTAAATTCCAACAAAAAAAAACTCGAAATCTAGTGCTAAATCTTTCAAAAGAGAGAGAAAAAAAACAAGCAATTGCACATCGATCCAATAATTCGTAACAGCGAAATTAAATACTTTATGCAGTTGAACATGAAAGTGTAACGTGAAAGTTTATATACCTCACACGCAGTTCTTTTGCACAGTTTTGCATGCAGTGAGCTGTTTAGTTGGTTCACGTAGAGTAACTTGCTTCGTTTCTATAGCGCCAATTAATCATAATTTTAAAGATTTAAAATAAAACTCTAAAAAAAATAATATTTTTCTCTCCCCATAACCCTAACAGGTGACAAACCTCCAATCACTACCGCAACAATGAACAACCCCAAAAAAACAAAACCCCACGAATAAATAAAAATGTAACCCACACTCCAAACTCCAAAAAAAAAATCACGTGACAACAATAAAAACCCACCCAAAAAAAACAAGCACCCACCCCCACGTGATTATGCTCCCCCCACAACAACCCCCAAACCTCCAAGAACCCCAACAAAGATCCCGATGCAGACCTCTAACGTGGTGCCTCTACTGGAACTGGAAACGACGTCCATTCCACGTAGTAACGCTAAAACGATGGATAATCCTGTGCGTCCTACTACTAGTCGCCGTGTACACGTACACGTACACCGGACAGCACACGAGGACATCCCACGCGCCACTATACGGGTAATAATAACAAATCTCTTGTAATAAATTAGCTCAACAAATTAGATCTAATATAACAACCGAACAAATCAAAAATAAGAGAGAGAGCGAGAAATCAACAAAGTTTTTGTATAATTTTTTCAATCTCGGAGAAAAAAAAAGTTTCTGTAGCAACAGTTTCTCTCTTTTTGATGAAGAGAGAAAGTTTTGTACAGGAGAAAGTTGATACGTTCATGACGACCTCGTTTTCTTTTAAAACTTTTGTTTATACCTAATCTAGCTTTTTTTTCACTCTCTCTCGTCTTTTGCATACCATGGATACTAAAAAAAAGTAAAGCGCAACACCCCCAATTAATATCCTAATCTATCAACAAACACATACGTTCTAAGAACACCATTCACTGTTTAAAAAAAAAAGAAACGTGACAGATACTCCGCTCCCCCATCACATCTATAAAAAAGCCGCTCCAAAAAAAAAACAAAAAAAACTTTTTTCCTACGTGACATCCAACATCCCTGACTTTTCCCAAATAAAAAAGAGAGAGAAAAAGAACACGTCCACACGAGAAAAAGAGAACATTGTGCTGTCATTTTAGTGTCAACTCTGGTGGATATTGTTTGGTGGGAACAGAAAAAGAGCATATTTTCTCGTGCGACTAGGAACAGAAGTAATGCGAATGGAGATGTTTGAAAGTTTGTCATTCCATTTGTCATAAGTAATGAAACGGGATTTTAGGGTTCACTTGTTTTTTAAATTGTGAGTTTTTTATGGGTAGCAGCATGTTTTTTTGAGCATGGGATGTTGGCAGCTTGTGTGTGTGGGGGGCGGGGGGGCAAACTTGTGGTTATTTTTAGAGCGATTTTTTATGGAGTAGTTGAGGGAAAGTTAACGTAAACGTATTTTTGGAATTTTATAAATTAATGATAGATTTTCTTTGAATTTTGAATAAAAGGTTTGAAAAATAGCTGATTTTAACAACTATAAATAGTAATTAAAATACGATCCTCATTTACAATTTCATTCAAAATCAAAACAAACAAACGATACTACTCCCACCCACCAAAATAATCAAACACACAATCCCATCCCAATACAAACATATAAAACCCCGAAACCGTCACGTTCAACAAACACAACTCCATATATGCAAGCACTAAAATAATCCCAATATTTCATAATAAAACCCAAAACCACATACGTGACAAACACTATCCCACCTAAATCATATAAGAACCCCCACTTGTCACAATAAAATTTCCAAACAATTTAAACCCAAAAGATCAACGATAAATTTTAACGACAAACTGATAAGCATTTATAAATTCCATATATCTCCCGATATAGCCTAATGAGATCCCGCCCAGAGCCATCCTACCACTGCCCAACCTACCCATCAAACAACCACCGACAAAGAAAATGGGTAGACCACTCATCCTCAGCACAAAGCAACCTGAGAATCGACCCGAAGGTACTCCTCTTCGTCGAGAACACGTTTTCCAAGCTGGGGAGGGACATTGCAGAGCTGCTCGTTCACAACCGGATGAAGTGAGTGGTATTTTGAAATTATTTTTTAAATGTTTTGCGATGCCCCGATGAAAAAAAAAGTTAAAGTTTTTTGTACAAAACTTTGTGCCCAACATCTGTGTAGAGAAAAGTTAAAAAACCTATGTGTTTAAAAAAAACTCGATTCTCTTGAACCTGAGATTCTATGGAAACTACTTCCTCCCCACAAGAAACATAACCGCGTTAAAAAAACCGATCGATCATGTTATAAGCATCCATTTTCAAAAAAAAAAACCGCGCCATAACCCATTAAAAACCGTATAAAAAGGTATAAAAACACAGCACCCATAAAAGAATACTCCCTCAAAATAATGTCCGGATTATGCAAAAAAAAACCTCTCAACATAACACGATTACTACAAACACACCCCAAAAAAAACGATAATGTGTATCTTCCAAGGGATTTCAAAAGAACACCCAAGCAAATAAACGACATGTTTAAAAAATCCCCGGTGATAATAACGATTTAAAAGAATCACGCAGAGATATCATATACATGCTATCATCACAAACTAATAAACACTTATGTTAAAACTCCCGAAAAAAAAAGGTACAAAGTAGAAGCGTCAACATCCCGCTCCCTCCCGATAATGACAAACGGAGAAAAAGGAAGATTCGGAACAATAGTCTTCGAAAACTACACGAAATACCTGCACATGGACAAGTGGAATAAAGAGCTCCTGGACAAGTACTGCAGAGAATACAACGTCGGTGTACTCGGATTCATGCCGTCTCGAGACGAGACATTCGTAGGAGCCCAGGTTAGGAACGCTTCTTTGTACGTCGATACGAACGTTAGAGTTAAGGTGAGTACAAAAAGATTTTTTTTTAAATCACATAATTGAAATATGATACGTGTAAAAAAAAACTTGCTCAATGTTCTCCCCCTTAATTTTGATTTATAACGTACTTGCGAAAGTTTGTAAAAAAAAAAAGTTTCTCCGTAGTTTATTACAAAAAGATCCGAACAAAAATAGATTAATTTATTAGCATATATCAGTTAGCACGTCGTTTAAATTGTGACATATTGACTCTCTCGACTGTGTCGCTTGAAATAATACGATTTTCTCGAGTGGATGTATATTTTAAACGTGATCGGGAGAAAAAAAAATTGGAGTGTGTACTTGAGTGTGTGCTTCAGTTTTTTTTTTGGAGAAGTGATACTTTCACGAAGTGGGAGAAAGTGTGTGGAAACATATCTCTACGTATCTACGTAAAGCAGAGTTCCTCTAAAAAATGCACCCGAAATAAAAAAGCACAAATTAATCCTGCAAAACAACGAATAAAAAAAGAGACAAGAAAGAATTCTACACAGAAATTCCAAAAAAAGAGCACACCTACACTATCTCGTCTGGAATGTTAAAATTAAACACACAACTTGATTTATTACGAAACAATGATTTACGTAAAAAGAAAGTTACAAGCACACATCTCTCTCCAAAAGAAACAAACCCACAACAATTAAAATAATTAGCACCCACAAAACACTTGACCCCAAAAGAAAACTTTCTCTCCGTCAACATGTTTCCAAAAAAATACAGAATCATTTTCTCTCTTGGCTATACACGTAAGTTCTTTGATTCAAGCAGTTACGTTACTTTCCCCCAAAAAAATCCAATAAAACGGAGATTTTAACATTTGGTGTTACACACACACGACCACTATCTCTTCTCCAAAAAAAAACTTTCTCCACACAGTTATTTCCTTACGTGATCACACAAACGAAAAATGTCATCTTTTCAGCGTGTACATATAGCGTGATGATAACAAATAAAAAAGGTTATTTTTTTGGCAACCGTTCTTTTAAAAGCACTCATCAAAATGCATGATGCGAACAAGATTGGGGTTCTTGCGAGATGGGCTTCTTTTCTTCGATTTTCTTTTTTTGTAATTAAAGTGGGATGACTGGGTGATGAGGTTTAGCGTGTCATACCGAGTTTCTTTTTACCAATTCAACACGTTACAAGCACAGAGAGTATATTTCTGGTTGAAATCAAAAAAACATACAAACAAACTGGGCGGTCTTGTTTACTCTCTTCTCTACAAACTATTAAGCTTAATAACACGTAATTGAGGGGTTCGGAAAAAACTTGCATGTTCTCTAAACATCAAATCTTTATAATATCGACCTATTATTACCCTTTTAATGGGTTAGTAAAGCATTTTAAAAACCATTTTGTTTCCATAGGACGCGTACGTAAACCCGTCGTCAGGAGTACTCCGTCTAACCCGTGCCGGCGATATAGTGAAAGGCCCACTACCCAGTGAACCAAACGACCTGTGGACAGTATTCTCTCCGAACCATACAACGTACGAGCCTGTGTGCATGGCAACTCACTACCAAGAACATGAAGGAGAATACCTGCACTCACCTCCTTCAACGACAAACATGCCACAAATTGTTGTTGTTCAGGTAACAATTTTCCTCAAAACAATATGGTGTTCTTTTGGACTAGATTTTTTTTTGGTTGCATAGGAAAGAACAAAAAAAAAGTTTTGTATATAAAAGTCCGTTGGGAGCCGTTCTTATTTGCAGCAGCAACGAGAGAAAAAAGGCCTTCTGGCTATCTCGGCTACTACTGCTGCAGTAGAACCAACACTCCCACGAGTACACTGCGTACACGGGGCATACAGAGACAACAAAAAAAATGATAAAGATTCATGGACTAACGCACCAGCGAGTAACATTATTAAAACCAATCTTTTTCTCCAGGATAAAGGTGAAGAAGACGGTATCCGACGCGTCCTATTCGGAGCCGGTTTGAAGTTCTGGCTGAACAAATTACTTTTCCTAGACGCCGTCTCGTACCTGAGCAGGGGCAGACTGAGCATCAGTCTCAAGAGATACATACTCATTGATATAGACGACATTTTCGTCGGCGAAAAAGGGACTAGGCTCAAGAGCACCGATGTTGAGGTACGAAAACATTAAATCTCATATGTAACCACTTAATCATGTGATTTTTGTTTCTTAGGCGATACTAGATACTCAAGAGAGAGTTAGGAATCTCGTTCCCGGGTTCAGGTTCAATCTCGGGTTCTCTGGGAAGTATTTTCATTACGGGGATGAGGAGGAGAATGATGGAGATGATTTGCTGCTGCGTTAGTCTGAAATAAACTTTAATTTTTAAAAACCCAACATGTCAAAAGTAACAAGGGGTTTTGTGATTACAGATAACAGCGACAAGTTTATGTGGTTCCCGCACATGTGGAACCACATCCAACCGCATCTGTACTCCAACACCACTAACCTGATCACAGACATGCTGAAGAACAAGGAGTTTGCAAAGGTAAAATTACATAATATTTAATAATATTTAAAAGCAATAACTAAAAAGTTTTTTCCCCAACAGGAGCACGGCATCCCACTAGACTCCTTCTACTCAGTATCCCCCCACCACTCAGGCGTATACCCAGTCCACGAACCACTATACGACGCATGGAAAAAAGTATGGAATGTGAAAGTGACGAGCACAGAAGAATACCCACATCTCCGACCAGCTCGTCTCCGAAGGGCATTTATCCACAGAGGAGTTATGGTAAGCTACTATATACCCACACCCTCCATGTATTTGTAATTTTTTTTTTAAACCGTTCATTTCCGAAAAAAAAGGTCCTTCCCCGTCAAACGTGTGGATTGTTCACTCACACGATATTCATCGACCGGTACCCTGGAGGACAGTCTAAACTTGACGAGAGCATCTGGGGTGGGGAGTTGTTCCAGACTATCATTTTCAACACGGTAAGTACACAAGTAGCATTGAGTGACGTCTGTGTACACGATAAAAAAAAGCACAATAACAGTAAACATTTATTGAAAGCAATAGAAACCCATCTGGGTTCTTCAAAAAAAACATAAAATAATGCAAATTTCTTGTTCTCTCAGATCAACGTGTTCATGACACACATGTCAAACTACGGAAACGACAGACTGGGCCTCTACACATTCGAATCGGTAATAAAGTACGTCCAGTGCTGGACCAATCTCCAGATGGTCACGTTACCCCCTCTACTCCTCGCAGAGAAGTACTTTAAAATGCATCCGGATGAGTTGGATCCCATCTGGGGAGTGAGTAGTTTTTTTAAACTTTTTGTAACTTTAAGTTTATACTTGGTAGTGTACTTTTGATAGTAATACTGATATGTTTTGTGTGTAGAACCCATGCGACGACCCAAGACACCGTAAGATATGGGCTGCCAATAAAACGTGCGACAGTTTACCGCAGTTTCTGGTGATAGGACCGCAGAAGACGGGTACGACAGCTCTCTACACATTCCTGACGATGCACCCTACCATCAGCAGCAATAAACCGAGTCCTGAGACGTTTGAAGAGGTGCAGTTCTTCAATGGCAAGAATTATTACCGGGGTTTAGACTGGTGAGGAATGGAATATATGCACTTATATGTTATTCTGGACATACAGTTATAAGCCGTTATTATTATTTAGGTATATGAAATTCTTCACCCCCGAGAACTCAACCCAACTCCCCCAGAACTCGAGCAATAACGTGATAGACGTTCCTCCAAAGAAACCAATACTTTTCGAGAAGAGTGCGACGTACTTTGACAACGAGATGGTACCCCGACGGGCCCACGCGTTACTTCCCCGCTCCAGAATAGTAAGTCACTCAAAAAATATATATATCAATTTTTTTACACAATAATTTATAATTCTACTGTCCACCAGGTCACGATCCTAATATCACCAGCAAAAAGAGCGTACAGCTGGTATCAGCACATGAGAGCCCATAACGATCCCGTTGCAGTCAATTACACGTTCTACGAAGTACTCACAGCGTCCAGTACCTCGCCAAGGATTCTCAGAGATTTAAGGAGCAGGTAGGTAGACACTTTATTATTAGGAGTACTATGTACACATGAGTTAGTGTCTGAGTGAATGAATTGCCCTGTGTAGATGCCTAAACCCAGGAAGATACGCTCAACATCTCGAGAGATGGCTGAGCTACTACTCCACACAGCAATTATTGATCCTCGACGGAGACGAGCTAAGGAACGACCCAGTATCCATCATGTACAGGTTACAGCAGTTCCTACAAATCGATCCCATCTTTGATTACTCTTCAAGACTGAGGTAATTTACACTTTAATTATTAAGCAGCATCACAAAAAAACTAAAAGGTTTGTATTATCGCAGGTACGACAAGAAAAAAGGATTCTACTGCCAAGTGATAAGCCATAACAAAAACAAGTGTTTGGGAAGGAGTAAAGGGAGGCAGTACGCACCTATGGACTCAAAGTCTGCGAAATACTTACAGGTGAGGAATTAATTACATATTAATTAAACGCAAATATATACTAAACTATCCTTTTCTCCAGGTCTACTACACAACCCACAACACAGCGCTAGTAAAACTCCTCCACCGCCTCGATCAACCAATCCCACAGTGGCTAAAAGAAGACCTCGCCCACAACTCATGACTATCCAAGAAGAGAAAGCACCCTGTATAATAAAACCCCCCCTCAAGTTAAAAAAATCTCATTCAATTTTGTATACTGAAACTGTATAGTATTTAGTCTAATAGTCAAGTAGGTTTTCAACAAAAAGAAACGCAGCTAATGACTCAACAAGCAGCGTTTTTTGTTTACATACGTGCCATATATACACACACACACGCATTTAAAAAACACACCCACGTATAAATACACGCCATTTTACTCAAAGTACCATTATAACCAGGCTTAAATCAAAGAAGCCGTATCAAAAATATATATATAAAAAGCATCCCCGCGCCATATCGTAAACCGGCAATCAAAAAAAAAATGCAAAAATCTTATAAATAATATTTAGCTTTAGTAAACAATAGAATTTAGTGTCAGGGAGTAAATGTTCTTTCTTCCTTACTCATTGCTGTTATGTTTTAAAAATGCCAAAAAAAAAGATTTTTTTACGACAACAAAAATCCCTGACGTGCTTATCATGGGTCTGAATACCGACAATAAATAAAAAAATGCAATTTTTTTCTAATAACCTGGTTCAGTCTTGTTTTATTACAAAAATATGAAAAAATTATCTAACGTCACTAGTGTTAAGATTCTGTATAACAGACGTAGCGGTGCTCATTAACACTTTTCTCGAGAGTCGCATAGCCCCGCTGACGGGGTCACGTCCAAAGTATTTTACTGGGATCTCTTGTCCGATTTCGAATCCTAGGGCGCTTGGGTGGAGGATCTAGAACAAGGAGGTTTGGTTATTATTTGTAATTGATATGGTGTAAAAGGTGTAAAATAATGTGTTCAACTCACCTTCCTCTGGTCCAACTGAGAATTATGAACTAGCGCAGGTGCCATACCCGGGTATAAACAGACCATGACGCCAATGTCTCTGATCTGAAAATGAAATAGAAAATATATTAAATTATCCAATCTCATAAGAAATAAAAAATATACACCCTCACCTCAACAATCCTCCCACTATAAATCCCCCCAAACTCCAACTCGACCCCCCTCTCCTCCGCCAAGAACCCATCAATCATCTCCTTCGCCTCATCCATCGCAACACTATTCGCCGCAAACAAGCTCCAAACATTATCCTCAACCTGAGTGACCTGTACCCCAGTCTCACTCGTCAACTTCCTAAGATTCCTCCCCCCATACCCAATAAACTTGGCCCGTTTATGAACCGGAACGTCAAGCTTCTCGCAAACAGGCCAATTAACCTTCTTGACACCCCTACAACCACTCATCACCCCACCCATGATATCCAAAACCTCATTCTTCCCGTCAAAAGCCTGCAGCACAGCCTCCATCATAACTTTAAGCGGCAACCCAGGAACCTTAATATCCGCCTGCAACGCAGTGATCCCTTTCCTCGTCCCAGCCAATTTAAAGTCCATATCCCCCATATAATCCTCAATCCCTAGTATATCAGTCAACAGCACATAATCCTCAAGATGCTTAGTATCCCCCCCACTAAACTTGGTAACAACCCCAACAGCAACCCCAGCACAAGCACTAGCAATCGGTACACCAGCGTCCATGAGCGCTAAACTCCCACCACAAACGGTAGCCATCGAACTAGACCCGTTACTCTCAAGCACCTCAGACGTCAACCGTACAGTAAAAGGAAAGTCTTTAGGCAACACAGGCCTTAACGCCTTCTCAGCTAACGCCCCATGACCTAGTTCCCTCCTCCCAAACCCACCAGCCCTCCCAGTCTCGTTAGTAGCGTAAGGAGGAAACTCGTAGTGTAGAAAAAAGTTTTTCTCCTTCATCCCGCCAGTGATAACGCTCACGGGATCTGACTTTAAAGCCGAGTCGAAAGAGTCAAAAGCAACGGTGCAAAACACCTGAGTCTGCCCACGCTGAAATAGCGCAGACCCGTGTAGCGGTTTATATAAATCAACCTCACAAGAAATGTTCCTGAGCTGAGTAACGGCCCTCCCATCACATCTAACCCGTTCATCAAGTATAAGATTTCTAAATACCTCTTTAACAACCCGACTAAAAGCCTCGTTAATAACAGCACCATCAACCCCAGGAAAGCTCGTCATACTACTACTCATAATACTACTTATCATCCCATCTCTAGTCAGCTTATCAACACTAAAGTCCTTAAAAACATCCCTGATCCTAACCCCACAGACACTCCTAACCCCATCGAC
>JAQFYG010000449.1:0-30492 GCA_034694325.1 Entomobrya corticalis | reverse complement strand
TTACTTTAAAACAATACACCCCGTTTACTTTCTTCACCAAGTTAGCACCATCTTCCTCAAGACGGGCATGAAGCATAGCAAATGCTGGTGCGCATTTGAAATCATCGCCATTGCCACCGACAGTCATGTTTTCGCCTCTGAAATTCACAAAATGTCAATAAAAAACATACATAAACTTTACGATTCTGTAAAATACATTTATGATCGTTAATCAGAAAAAATGAACAGAATTAATTCTGCTGTGACATGTGAAGAAAATTAACTTTAAGATTCAATTAGCCCTTATGTTAGTACTTCAATATTTCTAACTAGACCTGACACACACCTCAAGTTTAATTTCAACTTTAAATATCTAGATAAACAGTATTTTTAAATTGTCTAGCAATTACCTATAAAATACTGTTCAAGGATTTCAAAATAAATTGTACTTTTGACTTAATACCCTTTTGGCTATTATTTGTTTATGTTATCACTCAGTCGATGTGCCACAATCGCAACTATTGCAACAGCATTTATGAAATTGCACTATTAACCACCTTCTATTTATATGGCACACTTTCTTAATTAGATATTTAAAAAAATTAAAAGTCTTGTTGTCTTGTCATGAGTTTGTCGGCTAAAATTAAAGAGAAATCATCTGATGAAAAACAATACATTTTTATCCTTCTGTCAAAATGGGCAGGTTGAGTTTCCCTCATCGCAACACACCCTGTGCCATCACATGCTCATATGCTATGCGATATAGTACACAAGGTCTATGGTCTATCTATAGAAATATGTTATTAAGACGAACACAAGACAAGGCTTTGTTGATATCTCTCTGTTTTGCACAAGTTCATGCACAATTTCAGCCTCAATTAATGTTTTTTAAATACGTCAATATTTTAGATATTATCCTTTAATTAAACAGACAAAATATTTTTAATAGAATTGAAGTTTAAAGTTTTTAATTCTTACTGATTTACAGCAGATGGAAACCCGAGTTGATATAAGGCAACCACAACAGCACCACCAAGTCCTAAATTATGTTGAAGAGCAAGATTGGCCCCAGGTACTTGTCTTGGTCCAGCTTGACCACGAAGTTGTAGACAAAGTTCTGTACACTGAGCAAGCCCTTTAAAAATGAAAAACACAAGAAAAAATTAAGACTAGCAAACAAATAAAAACTGCTATGTTACAATTTACATGTATAATAATAATACGTCAGTTTCTCGAAAGTTTAGTTGGAGTTGGAATGTACCGTTTCAGCTGAATGTTTAAAAGAAAATGAGATCGTCAAAAAAGGTAAAATGTAGATCACGCTATGTGAATGATAAGATTTATATTCCCATCATGTTGTCATTGAGTCATTTGCAGAATAAAAACAACGGAATTAATACCAGCACGCAAGAAACATGAAAGCATAGTAAATACGTACATCCTCTCTTTATAGGTCCTTGAGAATGTTATCAAATCAGTTCAAATAGCAGTGTAAGCGTAAGCAAAAGCAATTCAGTCAATTTTTTATGTGACGACGATGATCATGCTGATGATGAATAGAGATAGTTTTGTTTGCTTGACCAATATGGACTCTGTTTTTATGGGATAAGAGAAGACGATATGATGAGCCCATGTATAATATATAACCTGACTTAATTCTATAGCTCTCAAATCATTATTTTTTGCTTTTTATCTTTATCTAAACATAAATGACAATTTAAGGTTATATAATGTCATAATATAATATGTTGTTTTTCTCATCATATTGTATAAAATTGAATGAAACTCCGCCCAGTTTGGGTGGGAGTGGACCAGTGGACGAGAATGGGTACCTAAAATTAAGATATCAATAATACGCTAAGATAAGGGGAAAATATTTAGAAGCCTTAATTCAATGTTTGCAGAGCTGCTCTATGGCAGAGGAGATTAACAAAACATGATTATGTTTCCATATTGATAAAATTGATTTGTAATAAGGAAAAAAGACATGCGAATGTAAGGAATAAATAAATAAAATACTTCACTTTCAATGATAAAACGCTCATTGATGAAAAATGACCTTTGCCCTCGGCAAGAGCAACTTATTTTGTTGTATCATCAATAAAATATCCAAGATTTCACAATATTTCAGATGAAAGTTGTTTTTCGCTAAAATGGATAATAGGTAATATAAGCAATAGCGACTTATCAGTGAATAAAAGTGAGTCATAATAGTTGCATGAATCTTTAGTGTTTATTTGTGACTTTCAACTTTGCGAGATTTTAAGAAACAGGTGACCATTTTAAATAAAAAACTGAGTATTTAGTTGTGATAATGGCAATGGAATTTGTATACCTCTTGGAAAAGCTTGTACGAATAGTAGATTATGATTAAAAAATCCATAATGGTATGCTATATGAAACTGGGTAATGCATCAATGAAACTATTAGTCATACAGATATTTTCACAATTTGTATAGATGCTTTCGATTAAATTTCATTAACCCCTTTGGAGCAAAATGGGCACCGATTATGTAAACGAATGACTCACAGTGTTTTTGGTTTTAGCATTCAAAATAACCTTGTCCAATATTAAGCACACCTTAGAAACCAACCTTGTCCAGACAAGCCCAAATCAATGATTTAAGTAAAATGTACATAGTACAGTTCATAGCAAAAGTCAAAAGTGCAAACACAGCTACAGTAGCAACCACAAAGAGAAGATCTGCAGAGAAGTCAATTGTTATCTGCTTCCATTATAAACTACCTGTTCTTAAATAGATCGGTAAAGCAAAAACATAAAACAAACATGTTGGAACAGTAATTTACCTGTTGCCCCAAGTGGATGTCCTTTAGATATCAATCCACCAGACGGATTAACCACAACCCTTCCTCCATATGTATTGTCCCCTTTATCGATGAACTGTCCTGCTTGACCTTCCCCGCACAAACCCAGGGCTTCATAAGTAACAAGCTCATTTGCAGAGAAGCAATCGTGCAATTCCACAACTTTGACATCGTTAATAGATCTTGCAGCGTTTTTCAAAAGTTTTTCAGTAGCAGCTTTTGTCATATCATATCCCACAAGCTTGATTGCGCTTTGCTCTTTAAAGGTACTTGGAAAGTCGGTGGCCATTTCCATCCCCAATATTTCTACAGCGGAACTCTGAAGATTATGTCGTAAGACAAATTCTTCAGAAGCAATTATCGCTGCTGCTGCGCCATCAGAAGTTGGGCAACATTGAAGCTTGGTTAATGGGTCATGAACTTTTTGGGAATTCAGGATTTCCTCCAAGGTTCTTTTTACTTGGAACTGAGAATTCCTACAAAATGCATTCCAACCAAAGTTTCCCTTAAGACAATGAGACATAATAAGAAAATCTTTGACATGACATGTGTTGTTTACACTTACGGATTGTTAAATCCATGATTGTGATTTTTTAAAGCAACTTTAGCAAAATGTTCCAGTTTTGTCCCGTATTTTTTCATATGTTCAGCGCCAGCATTTCCAAAAAACTGAGCTGCAATTGGTGCTTGAGCGAACCCTGCCGTATTAATCATTGTCTCAACATGAGTCTCCAATGGGTTGGTACGATTTGGAAAAGCAGACCCTAAGGAACCTTTCTCCATTTTCTCAAATCCTAAAGCTAGAACACATTGTGCCTGATTTCCGGAAACAAGTTGCTTTGCCAAGTAAAGAGCTGATGCTCCTGTTGCGCAATTGTTGTTTACATTGAAGATTGGAATGCCAGTCAAGCCGACCCCATACAACGCTTTCTGACCACAAGTGGAGTCACCTAATTCAAGCCATTGAAATTTGATGAGATGAATGATCACATAAAAGAAAAAGAACGGGTGCAAGTTTTTAAATCTAATTGTTTACCATAGACATATCCAACACAAGCCTGCTCAACCTGTTGATATGAAAGCTTAGCATCGGACAATGCTTTATTCACTGCTTCTTGTGCCATTTCCGGATAATCTGCCGAGGTGCCCGGCTTAGAGAACTGTAAAAATTTATGCAAATACGGTTGGTGTTTACCAGTAACCTTTGCAACTAACTGATATTATGTATAAAATTCTTACTTTGGTCATCCCAACTCCGACAACGTAGACTCTCCTCATGATTCCAGCCATGATTCACTGATATGTCAAAAGTTAAAATCCCTTTTCGAATATTGAATATCACCGGATATATTATCCTTAAAATACGGTTCAACAAAAATACAATTTTACAGAAATAAAGAATGATTTACAATGACAAAGATGACACTTGCAACCCAACTAAAAAAGTGAGGACAAATTTTACTCTCAATTCAGAATCACTAAAGGTCACATACCTAATATGATTGACGAGAAAATGCGATACACTTCTTCACAAACTGCAGCTAAAACTTAACTGGTTGCTACTCTCAACTCGTGCACAACTTCCCATTACATTATTCTCATGTGTTCAGTTGACCAGACATGTCAATGTTGTAGTACATCAACAAAATGAATACTTGTAGAAGTACATTGAAGAGTTAAACAACTCAGTTTAACTCAAACTATAGTTTATATTCCCACAGATTCTGGTACAGTAAACTATCATTTCACTTTCTTTTACTATTCAGCAATTAATACAAACCATATAATATTACACTTATCTACGGAAACCAAAAATGATAAATAGGCATGGCATATCACTTTTATTGCTTGGAACAAAATACCGGCCAGCTCAATTCCAACCTCATCTCAGCTTTTCTTACGTACTATATATATAGCTCTGTGCACAGGTGACAGGTGAAAATGATGTTTAGTTTGAATGAAAGTGAGTTATTACTTGGTGCTTTATACCATATTGGGTATATAATGTAATTTGACAAGTCTATCAATACTGGCATACATTACGACTTACAACACGATTTTCATTATAATATTGTTTTTATTGAAACAAAGTCTAGTTGAGCTGCTGAATAACATTATCGCAACCAACATTATTATAACAACATGCCAAACATAAACCAAGTACTACTACACCTGATTTTCATGACAGTTTCATCGTTCGTACCTTCACTTCACACATATTCGTCGACTAGAAAGCACGAGGTGGAGAGACAAGGAATTGTTTGTTTATAAAAAGATACGGAACAGCTGAAAGTCTTGGAGGTGTCTGCCAGCAGAGCAGAGGAACAGCGGCTCCAATATCAACATCATAAAATTATATGCTTTTATATTAAAAAGAAAACGGTATGATACCCAGGCCATGCGGATAAGAGGATTGAAGGATATGCATGAAATGTGAACGGAAGCGTGAACTCATTGAATGCGATTGGTGAAAATTTTCTTGATCCATGCGTACCATCATCAACATGATAATTTTATGTATTGCTGAATGAAACAATGATTTCAAGACTTTGATGCTAATTTTGGATTAACAATATTGTTCAGTTCATCATGACATCTGAGTTTTGCACGATATTATTACGTTTATTTTTTCATAGGCCTCTGAAGAAATGTTCGTGCGATGTGTGTGATGACAAATAAATCGCACGCATCGAATAATCTGCAATCTGCATGCACGGCCTCGACTGCAGCAAAAATTTACTACCTGTGCGAGAATTTTGCTTGAATCTGCATCTGGTTGTTGACAGTCCGAAAGAAAAACAAGTATTTTGAAACATCAAAATGCAAGATTCCACTCAAGATGGAAACAGAGTGCTGAGTGAAGGCAGAGCCTCCCGTGGATTTTCCAATACTACTTCGTCGAGAAGGAAAAAGCTTTCCTCTCTCTCTGAAAAGTTGTTAGCCCCCAGCAAGCCGTAAACACAGATATAATGATCCTCATATCATACATATATAGGTACCTACTCAGAACCTCACAATGCATACAGCATTTGCGAAGAAATCCACTCATACTCTTTTAACATACAAGAAGATCAAGAAGAGCGTTATTTCGGCTTTCAGCAGAAGTGGAGAGAAGGTGAACATGAATATGACTATGACAAGCTACGAGGAGTGAGGAATGCTTTTATAAGATTTATATATATGGACATATTTTTATAATGATTTTAATATGGCACACACTTTGAAAGAGACGTATCACGTACCTATAAATTCATACGAGGAGATTCCATAATGGCTATCAACACATTTGTGCATTCGTTATTTCGATAAGACCTTACCATATTCACACACTATTGGTTAACCAACAACTCTACATAAAATACATAAAATATTTAATAGTAACCCAAGGTTGTAAAGTTTCATTGTTTAAAAAAATTCACGTCTATATGTTTAGTTTGTAGGTTCAAATCTCAAAAATATTCTTCTTTATACCAAAAAGTCTGAGTTTGAGTCAAAGTTTAAGATATACTAGATCCATGTAGTCAGAAACCAGACACCAGACAGATTGATAAGTGGACAAGTTTATAATCGTTCAGGTGTTTGCTCCCATTTAACGGTTTCGCATATTGGTTTGTGCTATCCGGTGTCTGAAATAAGAAAACTCCACGCATATATCCAGTATACGAAGGAGTATAACTGAAAACTCGTAGCATCAAATCCCTAAAGCCACGGTAAAAGTATGAGTAAATGTTACATGTAATAGAATATTATTTTGTACATGCATATTATGGATCTATCTTTTAACACTATTTTCCTTTCGAATATTGAAATACATACATAGGTACATGTAAAAAGGATTGTGTTGCTGTCCAACAAACAGTCCAACACCAATCTTGCATTTTATTATGTGAACGAACGCAGAAAAACTCCAATTTTCATTACTGTTCAAAGACGAAGGGGACAACCTATTGTACCCTGTACCATAATTTGATGCTCAAAACCATCATCACTGGAAATGAAATGTTTAGCAAGGTAATTGTGAAACAACGCGGTGAAAGCGAGTCAAAGGCCTCTTTTCGGAGATTTCAGTTTGTGTGTACACTGGCATTATTGTTGCTACTATTACAGTGAAAATTACTATTCTCCGCGGCTTTATAGCAATTATGTCATGTGTGTGTCAAATGTCAGGTTTTATCTTAAGAGGGACTGCTATTACCAAGGAGAAGATGTGTGACATTACCCACCTCTATTTACTAAGTTAACTAGTTTCGCACTGCAATTTTGATACGGTGAGCATTAATCACGGGCAAAACAACATTTAAGTATGCCTATGCCTTTATTCCCATCATTACTTCATTTGAAATTTGATTTTTAAAGACACTAGTTTAAAGTTTAACGACGATTGCTGCAGATTTATAAATGTGTGCTGTGTACGTGTGTATTTGTTAATCTGTTCACAAAACATGATTTTTCATTATAGTTATTACCTTTATGGAAAATACTAATAATGACATTTCAAATTCCCAGGTGACAAAAACAATGGGAAACAAATTTATGTGCTTATGTGCTAACTAATGTAACTAAGCAGATAATGATGTAAAGAAAGTTAATTTATTGTAGAAAACATAACTCAACGAAAACCTACCTATTTCTCGGTGAAATTAATAGCTTAACTATGGAATGCGACCGGTTCAAAATGCTCGAAAGTTTTTACCTCGTGAATCTCATCAACATTTAAGCTTTCCTGATTGTTTGCTACTTGCTTACATGGAAAATTACAAGCATATAAAATGTACAAAACTGGAGATTTTTAAGCCTTAAAAAGTGCAATAATTTTATAATCAAAAGCAATGAATCTAAAAAGTAGGGGATAACGGAAACGTGAAAAATATGTAATGCACATGGTTATGTGCGTTGCATGAAAAGACATCATTGATTTGACTGTTCCAGACAATATATCACATTGTGTTTTTCAACCAATGCAGCAAAAATTCCAAACAGCATGTGTTGTTCATTTTAATAAAGACAACAACAATTAATCATTATATACAGTGTGCGTGTGTGTGTAATTAGTGTGCGAAGAATTTTAATCGCAAACAAACAAATAAAAGATTTCTGAAGATTTACAAAACAGACAAAATCATGGATAATAATATACGTTAAATTTTAAATTTGGAAAGCAGTAAAACCTGCACATTTCCAAATTGCAATGAATAGGTAAACTATATGCCAAATTTAATTGAGTTAAAAAATCGAATCTAAATTTAAACCATTAATGCAACGTGTTAAAACAAGTGTTTTAATTAGACATACATATTCTTAATTTTAGCGCTAAATACGTCAAAATTGCATCAGTGTATTCCCAATATTTGTAAATCTTTAGCACAAAATATGCGAGATATTGTATGAGAGGGAAGATTTTAGTTAGATGTATGGGAATACCCATTGGGATGTACTGACAGGTTTAGTTGATCAGTGAAACATAAAAGTCGCCTCAGGGCATATTTTGAGAAGCAGTGCTATGATCTCAGCGGAATAATAATGTACAGTGCATTTTATGATTATAAATGCATACCTAAACCGAGTACATCACTATTACCTATATATACTACTATACTTTTAAGTATATATAGGCATTAAAGTACTTTTAGTACTACTGTACTAACTGTTGTATTGTATGCCTTTTTACTCTCGTAAATACATGAGAAAAATCTTGTTTAAACTTTAAAGTTAGTTTTTACACTTTAGCATAATAATTTACATTACTGTATTTGGTCTCATCTTATGATTATCCTGCTCCTGTAATGCAAAAAAATATCAAGTAACCGTATTTATAAAAAAGGTGCAACATCATGTTTTAAGCAAATGCAAATGTACAAAGTTAGGCTTTTAAAGTAGTAACAAGTCAACTTGACCAAAAATATTAACGCCTATGCCATCAGACAGACACATTCGTGTTCAGTATTCGAATACTGGTTACATACCATACTCTGATTATATTATTATTAGTGCAGAGAAGTAGCAGTCAACAAAACAATGTTAGTATGCTCTATCTGTATTCTATCATCATAATATATTATCATGCGAATGCGAATACAATACTTCCAAAAATGTATTAATGCTGTTGTTGGTAGAGTAGACCATTATTTTTTTCGCAACAATGGTTACCACATTGGCATACCATTTTTATTTTTTACCTGCCTGGCCTGGGCTTGTTACCTCTACAACAATGCGATAGCTACAATGTTGTAGCAACAACAGCGGCGAGTACATTTCGATGCATTACCTTCTATACAAATCAATCTCCCAAGCAACATGAAACATTTGCCCCGCCACTTTGGAGAAAGTCGTCTCCATGGAATCACAACTTGACTTTCAAACCTTTCTTGTAGCATCAATCTGTGAACTCTTAGCTGTGAATTAGTGACAATTTTAAAATCATCTTGAATTTTTCTTGCTGTAAACCGTATGCAGTCAAAAACTAACGGAATATCAATATTATTTTTATGAAAATTTTTCAACCTATATGTATAGCTAGCTTTGAAAAAATGTACATGCAAGAGCAAAGGACAGAAAGCTGGTATAACACAAAAATGGACATACAGAGAGTGAACAAGAAGAAGGGTGAGCTCAGCTCTCACAGTTGAGCATACTTGAATCAATCGTTTCCTTTGCTGGCGAAGAAGATGATGGTGGCGGTGGTGGAAAAAACTGAGCCAAAAGAGTAACAAACAGAACAGCACATGAAAAGGCTGAAGTAGTAGCATTAGCTTTGCAAAAAACCTATCTTCTCTCTCATTCCACCCCTGAAACTTCTCTCCAAAGAATATAATGTACCAGTATACCTAAAGCACTTTTATAGGGGAGATGTGATATTAGTCGCTCACCAAGTGCACTTGTAGTAGAAAGAAGAAGGTATATAGAGATGTATCTCCCTACTCGACTCTTTATAATTTGAGCAGTAAAGAGAGAAGTTTCAAACCAACTACATACACATATATCTCATTCATGTGTAGAGGGAGAATAATAAGAGAAAATAGGTACGACGGACGACCAAGATTTTCGAGCATACTACAGGAGAGAATAGAGAATCTCTCTCGAAAAAAGTATTTTTCCTTTGGAGAACAAACTACACAGAGCGAATCAAGAACGGCGAGAGAGGGTTTCTCTTGTGTTGTCATCCTTTACCAAGAATAAAAAAAGCAATTTTCATGTTCGTTCCTCTCTCTATTCTACAAAATTGTACATGTAGCCTATGCAGAGCTTTTAACCTATATGAAATGAAGCTTCTTGCAATGTAGTTTTTGAGATTGGTGTCGTGAGTCTATATATGAAATGAAATTTTTATATAAAACCATATAGAGAGAGAGAGAGAGAATCATAATGAAAATGCCTTGTTGGTCGTCACAATACTTGCTTAAACTTGTGGTGTTGGTTAGAAACACGCACATAACAGAACATACATTGCATTTGAGCATTATAGAAAGCCAAAATAATAATAATAGTAAAGTTAGCAAAGCAAAGTAATAGAAATAGGAGGACTGACTATATATTAAAAAGGCTTGTGATATTATATAAAAATATAAGAGCTCTCTATCGAGCTATCTCTATCTTCTTGTTGAAAATACCTTTTTATATGATATTATTATGATGATATGATGTTCTAGTTTACATCCCAACTGATAATAATAACAATATTATTACTACACAACATCAGTGGTAGGAACAATTTTTTTTATTTGATACACACTTCAGTATGAAAGGGAAAAGGAAAATATTAAAACTATTTGTAACATTTATTTTTAAAAATAACTCACAATTTGGCCAAAAATATATACTGGACACTTGAGGAAAGCCAAATGTGAAGTCTGGTGGCATTGCTTTTATTGTTATTGTTCACTGCAGAATGTTCGAAAAACCTTAAAAGCATGTGATTATAAAAGCAAAAAGTGCAGCGGTTATCGTTAGAAAAAATGGTAACTTTAGATTTCATTTTAGTACTAGTGCATGGGATTCTACCAATTGTTGCAGGATTTGGATAACTTTCTTGAGCGCGTTTCAACGATTATCAAGGCAGTTAAAAATATACGTCTAGTCAAGTAATCCTATTCAGCAGAAGAGTTATGGTGGTGGTGATAAGTGAGGTGTGTGAAACGGTTTGATTTTAAAAATAGTGATCCTAGTATATCGTGGTTTATTATTTGAAAAAATGTTACGAATTGGGTAGTACACTATGAAAAGCTAGATCATAACAGACAAAAACTGTCATAGAAGCCGAAAATGTTCCCTGAATTTAAATCATTTTCAAGATAAAACACTTCAATTATAGTTTTGGCTAAAGGCGACTCCTTTTTAATGTTCCGTTTAAATACATAAAACAGTTAAAGTTGGGAAGGTGGAAGATTTGTCAAAATATATGCATGCATTCCATCTCACTCATGATCATGATCACAAAAATACAATAAAACGTGGTCATAAGCCATCACAACGCTTCAACGAGCCCTGTTTTATACCTACGGAAAAATACAGTTTAGCTAGGTATTTAAATATTTATGAAAGTTTATACCTGGTGAAGAAAAGATGTGACAAGCGATGCAGACACTTTAGTATTTTAGATTAGTTAAACAATAGCTGTATCCTTAAAACATAAAATATGTGAAAATGATTTATGATTTGGTAGTACAACTTATGACAAAAACTAACCAGTGAGATAACATGAATTAAGTTGGGAATAGGGATAACATGAAAAATGACATAAATTTCTATGCTGCAATGTCAAATGTGGACTTTTTAAAATTATACAATTAAGCAAGGAAACATAACATTAAACAAACATAAAGAGACTTTGTTTTAAAAAGATCAAACAAGAAACTTTTTACCACGTGCATGCATGTTTACTAATCAGCCAATTCTTGGGATCCTCCAAATAAAACTCCTTTTTATATTTACAGATAAACTTAGAATAGAATGATGGTGCAGTTTGATGTCGGGAACCTCGATTCATTGGTGGTGTAAACGAGTAAAACAACGGCAACAAAATGAACGGAGAAATTCCCTCCGTTCCTATAACCACCCTCGCGGGGGTGGCCAGCTTAGTGGACTGTAAGTTATCATTCAATCTATTCCTTTTCTTAATTTAGTTAATACTTACAAGTTGATCGCTTTCAATGATATTGTGCATTTTTTAAATTTATGCGTATTTACATACATTACTTGTCTGCCTGCTTTCATTCATCCATAGGCTTCTTTTCTTTTACCTTTATCAAAATGAGCTCTAGCGAGCCAAGCACGTGTACATATTTTTAATAGGATATAATATGATCATTTTTATAGCATTTCCCAAGGACGTTTTTATAAGTTAAAATAGGTATATCATAGCACGTGCAAATCGTGCAATTGATGATAAATTGATGCTAGGATAAAGAAATTGGATAATACAGGCGAAGCTTTAGCTTTGGTATTTGTTGAAGCTCATCTTTAGGAAAGAAACTTCAACACGACTGAACACATCACATTATGTTAGCTGTGACAGGTTTACGGTAGGCCGCTAGCTTAATGCACGCTGCTTTTACCAAGAAAAGTGAAAGCATTCCTATTATTGAGGAAAATAGGATTCACACATGATTCGTATTTACAGTGTACGTACATTATGATATTACATAAAATTTTCACAGAAAACCCATACTAAGGCAATCACAGTTTACTTTACATAGTAATATCTGTAATAATATATTTCAGTTCAGCATACGGTTTCTATTTTCTAGTTATAAAAAATTAGTAAATAATCTAACTGATGAAACAATTAAAATAACGATTATACGCTAGAATAATAATTTGCACCACATCATATATTTGTAGACTTTATCATGCATGCACATTAATCGATTTAGGAGAAGTTTCACATGAACTTACAGTTATAATTGATTTGGTGTAAAATCCATAAAGAAATGTGCATAGGTACAAGGTACATACACATAACATGGTCCATGTAGAAAATCAAAACATTCCGACCGACAGGATGAATGAGCTTCTTGCATCTTGTAAAACGAATCATTATTAGTCACATCGCTAATGGCATTTTTATCTCAGATTTCATGTGAGGATTTGAGGATGAACTCGTTTGACAGGTGACAGGCCAGTCACAGCTGATGATCACTGATCATATGATCGTTACAGATATAGTATATTATATGAATAGACCATTGTAGTACGCTAGTTAGTATACAGAGTACAACAACCTTACATTAAACAAGACAATAGATCATCATCGGAGTAAAGAACCTACCCCACTGTCATTCCAATTGTCCAATGTTTACTACTTTACTTACTACTTACTACACAGGAAAAGGAAATAGGTACATAATAATGATCTCAATGAAACGTTACTCATCCATAATGCCTCTTTGCACAAGTGCAAGAACAAAAAGACACTCAATTAAACATAAAAAACAAATGGCATAATATGTCATTAAGTCATACTTACTTTTACTGTTTACCTCTCGCCAATGATGATTAGTAAATAGTGATGACGCTGCACTATACACCCACCCTGACTTATCTTACACCCTAAATAATAAGCTACTTAAATCTTTAGATTTGAATCATTAAATGATGATTTTACTGATTTCGTTAATTGTTAATTGATCAGTCAAACAAGTCACGACAATAACAATGCACTTTTAAGTCGCCGTTAAAAGCAGCAGTTAATTAATTACATTACAATCTACTTGCTCTCGTTATTTAGATAAACGCAATTTTTATTGATAGCGATCAGCAACACTTCATATTCCAGTCATACGCAATGCGAAATGCAAATGCACTAGGCTCGCTTTTACCGCTTTTCTCACTTTCTTTTTTTCTCCTCTAGCTCCCAGTCTCCCATATTTGCTTGCGTTTCTTAGTTTCTTTGTTTGTTCCTTTGCTGCTGTGTTGCGGAGAGGTATGGCATAAGGTGCAACAGTGCAACATGAGCACCGCCAACAAACACGGCTGTTTCTATTTTATTGCGCTTTCCTATTTTCCATTTTCTCTCAAAATGGAAATTTCTGATAATTTTATTAACGAAAGGCGAAGGCGATGCGAGCGAACAATCATTTGAATATTTTTCTCCAATTATTGCACTCCTTTTTTTTCAATTGTCAAACTGTTACGCACTTTTATTATTTTTATTCCAAAATAGTTCAAGGAAAAGAATTTTCAATTTTCGCTGAATTTTATTTATTTCCGTCCGTCCACCTGTGACCTGCTTCATTCTTCTTTGTTTATGTTCTTGTTATACTACTAACTTGTTAGTAGGCTCGAGGTTGAAGGCTGAATTTGCCTGAGTTTCCACTTTTGCTCTTTTATCGTTTTTTATTTTTTGCTACAAAAATCCAACTTCGAATTAGCATTTTTGTGCATTTCGCCAGTAAATTTTTCCGCAAGTTTTAAAAAAATGGAGGAGGAGATACGAATAGAACCAGAACCTTTACGAATGGAAACGTTGTATTCGTTTTCAGTGTTGCCGGAGATGCCTTTGCCGTCTCCATTACCTCAGACGCTGGGGAACAAGTCGTTGCTGTTCCATCCCAGGGTTTCGGAGGAGGCACATCGGTTATTAAACGTTTCCGAAGACCAGAACCTCATGCAACAACTTATACAGTCACTAAGTTTAACATCCTCGAGACAAATGTAAGTTTAAAGTGTTTTAATTATTGAGTAGAATTATTTTATTTTGTGAAACAAGTAGAATTAGAGATGATGAATTTCTTAATGGATAAGTCTAATTAATGAGAGTTCTTAATTTCCGTTAATTAGAGAATTAAAGGACGTTTACCATGAGATGCCATTGGACCATCCCAATGCTCCGAACCTCCTTAAAGGTATTATGGTTAGGAAGCCCGATGTTTTTAAAGGCAAACATGGTAAGTTGCATTTAATTATTTTAATAATAATTTATGAAGTCATTGCAAGTATTTGGCGTAATTACTGGTCACCAGTCATTGGAAGTCGGAATGAATGAAGAGAGGGACTCGGCAACACGTCAGGGATTGTGTTAAAATGAACTGTTATTAACTGGACTATGTTTTTATTTTCTAATTATTTAGCTGTGGAACAGCAGCCCGTTGATTGGAACTCCATGTACCAAATGGGTGACTTGTCTCAATCTCAACAATGTTCGTCATCGCATTTAGGTGTAAATTCATTGGAAATACAGAACCAACAACATCAAGGTTTAATGAACAATGATCCGTTGCACTCGATGGTAAGTGTAACTTATACTTTATGATTTTTAATGTGAACTATTTTGTCTGTGGTTTTTAAGTTGTTGTGTAAGTAGTATTTTAATGAAATACTCTTTGTTCAAATCTTACAGATGCAACAAAGTCTTGATTTTATAAGTGGAATGCAAGGCGATGATACTGCTACGAAACCAGTAAATACTGATAGACTAAATCCAGTGTTAAGTTTTAACTGTGAAGGGGATATAAGAACTAAAAAAGATTCTCATATACAGTCTATGCCCCCTTCCTTACCAGACCAACAAAGTTTGCCTATGCAATTATACCCTGGGGCTAATGTGTCCAAGTCTCAATCATCTAATAGCTCGAGTAGTTCCAGTTTTGTTCATGGAATGCCTTCGTACTCACAAATCGATCCCCACGGACAGCAAGTATTAAATACCAAAAATCACTCTCAACCGTCGGTGAGTAATCACAATTACCAATCACCGTATCATCAAAGTCATGATAATGTGATGCCATCACCTACCCATCCCGGAAATTCGTCGTCGTCAAGCAAACAATCAGTTAACGCACCTCAATACCCTAATGCAGCTACACAAAGACATCAAGGTGCCCATGTGAATAGTATCCACTCAGTTAACAGTCCTAATCATTTGGGTGTTACGAACAATGAGTACAGTAGCATAGAAGGTGGTCACAGTGATCCTTCTCATAATCTAGCAGGTACTCATCCTCTAAGTAGTTCAGTGAATGATAGTTCTTCAAAAGTGAACTTTGGTGCTAATTCAAGTGAATCTGTGCCGTTGGTTAAACTAGAGAACATGAGGAAGAACACTACCGCTGCCATGTCCATGTCCAACGATGTAGCCGCACAGAAGCCAATTAAGGTAAACAATATACCGATATAAATTCAAGTTTTTATATGCATTGTATGCATTTTTATATCATGCATAAGTTTATTATATAATATCTGTGTATTCCTAATTGTAGAAGGAACTCATTATTAAGTTGGAACATAATGTAGTAGCTCTTCAGAAATTAGGCCACAAAGAAACAAGTCCCAGTCCGTCTCCCGTTCCTAATAGTATTAGCAATAGAAAAGCAAGCGCAAGTAAAAGCTACTGTGAAGAATCCTCAGGTGGAGAAGAAGACGATGAGAACTCCTCACCTGGTCGAAGACAAAATCGAAGAGATGGAAAAAGAAGAAGTAAGATGAATATCTGCCCGTTGTTAATTCGCACCTTAATTTTTTAATAATTAATCAACTAATTGTAAATTATCTTTTAATTTACAGAGCGCAACAGTGATTCTGAGTATGCGGAAGCTCCGGATCCAAAACGTAGAAAAAATTCTGTTTCTGCTCCAGAGCCAGAGGCCTCCGTAGATGTTCCAAAGAAAAAAATAATACGAGTCGAACGAATGCTCGTTCCTGTTTTAGAGAGACTAGGCGGAAATATTTTAGATAATAGCACGTACCATAGGTTCCTCAAAATTATGGACGTTGTTTTAGATAGCACAGATTATTTGGACCGAGAAATCGATCTGGATGATGACGATAACATCCCATCGGAGCTTCTCATTTCCAAATCTCAATTAACGGAATTATGTGCTGAAGCTGCTAAACTAAAGGCACTTGGTGCTATGGCATCCATGCCTACTGATAAACTTGTTAAATTATTATCTGCGTTAGAAAAGAACATCAGGGATGGGTGCAAAGTGTCCCCATTAGCAGATGCGGTTAGTCTAAAACTTCATTTTAAAATCCTTATAATTTTATTGTTTTCGTCTGATTGCATAATCTAACAAACTATGTTATTTGAAAAATTTTAATGCAGGAGGATAACGAGGACGAAAGTAAGCTTTGGATGGAATTGACAATGGAAAGTATATCCAGAGGAGTGTACTCGTCGCTCACAGCACTTCATATACTGACAAGTCCAAATATGCCTAAACGGGTGTACTTAGAAGATCTCATAGATCGTGTAGTAATTTTTACAAAGTTTCAGCTTCAAAATACAATATTTCCCATGTTTGATCCAGTGTACAGAGTGGATAGGAAAGGCAAAGGTAGGCTGAAAAACTATTTAATGCACTATTTATTTATTTAACTTTGTATTGCTAACTTATCTGAAATTTATCCGTGTAATTGTAATTCCCTTTTGCTACATAGATGGGTTTTCATCGAGTAAGAAGAAAAGAGCCCATGCTAGAGAAGTCCGAGAAAAGAATATGATCGCTTTCTATCACAAAATTCACGAAGTAGTCACCTTGCTGGCAGAGTTGCTAAATGTTCAAGTATTAACTGATACCACCGTCCTTCACTTGTCTACTCTGGGTGTGTCGCCATTTTTCGTAGAGAACGTGTCAGAACTTCAGTTGTCAGCCTTGAAACTGGTCACTGCGGTATGTACTAAATATCTGTTTCAGTATCGTGGCAGTGCTTAGTGCTTGGTAGCACATAATACTTGATAGCAAGCTTAATATTTAATTTGAATTTTTATAGATATTTACGACGTACGAAAAACACAGACGCCTTCTTCTAGATGATATTTTGGCTTCAATAGCCCGACTACCTAGTAGTAAAAGAAGCCTTAGAACCTTCAAGCTTTCCACTAACTCGGAAGAGCACATTCAAATGCTCACTGCCCTAGTACTTCAACTGATACAATGCGTTACTTATCTTCCCGATAAGTTAGCTATTAGTAAAGCTCGGTTAAATGCTGAAACCGAAGAAGGTTCTACTGAAAAATTAATAAGTGTAAGTCTATTGTTACAGCCATTTGTCACATCAAGTTGGCAATTTTCTCGCTGTATCTATTTGTTCGTAACTTTAATATTTTTAATTCTATCTTTTGTCGAATAATTTAGAGTGAAAAGGATCTGCTCGTTGGAGGAAAATTTGATACTGCTGTAAGGACTGCCGGCAACTTTCTGGCCGTTTTTCTTAGCAAGTGTGGAAGCAAATCAGAGGACTGTGATTACAGAATGTTGTTCGAAAACTTTGTCCAAGATTTGCTATCCACGGTTAACAAGCCAGAATGGCCTGCTGCCGAGCTACTTTTATCTCTGCTGGGAAATCTGTTGGTGAAGAATTTAGGAAACAAAGGCTTGGAAGTATCAATGAGGGTTGCATCACTGGAATATCTTGGTGTTGCTGCAGCTAGACTTCGTAAAGACACCGTTTCAGCGCAAGCAAAAATGGAAACGATAGACAGAATTATCAGGGATATTAAGGCAGAAGAAGAAACTTACTCAAATTTCAAAGAGGTAACAATATATTGATATGCTCGGGCTCAGATATAGTCTATACTGACAAGTCTTCATGGTCTCTAAATCTATTTTTTGTGCTTTAGGGGGATAAGCCGGATTTTGAAACTGAAGAAGATAAAGCCGAATTCCTTCAGCGATTACTCTTAGATTATCTCGCCGTCCATGGTCAATCTGATCCTGCCTTGATGCACGCAAGACACTTTTACATTGCCTCCTGGTGGAAAAGCGCCACCACGGACATTGAGAAAAGTGTGAAAGGCTCAAAGACTCAGCCCAACAGAACAAAGAAGAAGAAGAAGAGAGCAGGTACAAAACAATAACTTTATTTTGCTATTTTCTTTGAGGTTTAGTGTGACAAATAACAATACCAATATACATTGCTCTTTTCTATCTTGAACCTGTTTTATCAATAGGATCTAGCTCCGAAGAGGAATCTGAAATTGAAATATCTGACGACGAAGAGAAGGACGAAAGTGAGGTTGAAGTAAACAACAAAATTGTCCAGTTAGCTGATCGTAGAAAAAAGTTCCTTTTGAGCAAAATCCGGCCATTTTCGGATCCACTGACATCACGAAAAACCGAAGTAGTTCAAACCTTTGTCGATTATCAGAGCGCAGAATTATTGACCAGATATCTGGCATCAAAGAGACCATTCTCGGCCAGCTTTGATTTCTTTCTAACCAGGGTAAATTTTTATTACATGCTAAAAACTATTAATTGCCGAAGTCAATTATTCTAAAATTTTAATGAAAAAATTTTGATGTATAGATTCTTAGCGTCTCAACGGAAACAACAGTTGCCATAAGAACGAAAGCATTGCGGTGTTTAACAATGGTCGTTGAAGCTGATCCAAGTGTCCTCGTACGAAATGACATGCAAATGTGGGTTCAAAATTCATTTTTAGACCAGTCGACGGCAGTAAGAGAAGCAGCGGTGGACCTCATTGGAAAATATGTATTGTCTTGCCCCGATCTCATAGACAAATATTACGACAAACTCTCGTTGCGTATATTGGTAAGTTGATTATTTATATTGTTGTAATTAGCAATTGTATAAGTAATTGATAAAAAATTCAATGAATTAATTGCTCATAATGTATTTGATTTTCAGGACACCGGTGTCAGTGTTCGGAAAAGGGTGATCAAAATCCTGCGTGATATATGTATAGAATGTCCCAACTTCCCTAAGATTCCTGAAATTTGTGTGAAGATGATCAGAAGGGTGAATGATGAAGATGGAATTCGCAAACTTGTGATGGAAGTGTTTCAAAATATGTGGTTTACGGCAGTGCGTGAAGACCCATTAGATAAGGATAGACTATTACGAAAAGTGTCTCATATTACTGATGTGGTAGCGTCATGCGACAACAAAGTTGGTCTAGATTTCTTTGAGCAACTGCTTATAAGTGTAAGTTTAACTTTTATTGAAATATTTCTTAGGCTCAATGCACTGATGCACGTTCTTTCCTACAATGGGACTAACTTAAACTGATTTATTTGTTTTTGTATAGTTATTCAAACCAAAGGATGACCAGAAAGACGATGTTAGAGAAAAGGCTGTTAATCCTGAACCTCCGAAAGCTGTCGTTACTGCATCAAAGCAAATAGTTGATTGCTTAGTAGAACACGTGCTCAGGATTGAAGAAAATTCTTCAAATTCAAATGCTTCATCTCAACGGTTTGTTGCTTGCGTTGCAACATTGTTTCTGTTTGCTAAAATTAGGCCTCAGCTCCTTATAAATCATGCAAATACATTAGAGGGCTACTTAAGTCTTAGGTGTACGGTAAGTATCGTGGCAATCACTTTCCCATGATATCGATTCCAATCACATATCCCTGATGACTGATGACCTATTTTTATGTTTACAGAATATTGCCGAACTGCAAGCCATTGCAAATATAGCTTCTATTCTTGAATTGGTGGTGCCATTACTTGTAAACCCAGCCGACTCCTTTTTAGCTCAACTGGAAGAGGATTGTGTGAAGCTGATTTTCAAGAATGACAGAAGTGTGATTGAAGCCTGTATGGCTTCGTTGGGTGCTGTGGTTAACAAGATAACTCATAACTACAATTTAGTCCGGGATTGTGTCAGGAAATTCTACAGTAATTAGTTTAAATCTATTTAATAATTATTTGTATGTTTCAGTTCAATGAATATTTTGCCAGAAAAGCTAAACTCTACGTTTGATTTTTATAGCAACATTGATTGGTCAAACGAAAATTATGCGAGAAAATCCTGCAGATCCACGTCTTGCACCACACCGGCCTCAACTCAGGCGTGCTGTATACACGATAGGTTTATTCTTTCGGTACTTTGATTTCATAACAGCGGACGTATATGGGGATTACCCTGTAAGTTAAAATTTCTTTCATATCTTGCAATATCTACATATTTTGTCGCATTCAAAAACCATTTTTCTTAACAAAACAATTATTTATGACATTCTAGGCCGACATAGTGCACCAAGTCTTCATGGAACTTTTGTTTCTCCTTGATCGACCATGCCCTGATTTACAATACCTTGCACTTCAAGCTATAGGAAATATTTGTGTTCGTCATTATGATTTTATGTTGGGGAACGAGCTGAAAGAAGTTTATCAAAGGCTTTTGACATCCGAAGCTGAAATTCGTTTGAAAGTTCAAGCATTATGCAATATTCAGTTATATTTGACTGAAGAGGAGCTTCGAATGATTAGGCAGGATGCGGAATGGAATAAGACTTCCAAGCTTGAAAATATTAAGGAGATGGGTGATGTCAATTCTGGTATGGCTTCTACAATCGTCCAAATTTACCTGAAGCAGATCTTGGAAGCCTTTCTCCACGACGATCTAAAAGTTCGTCGAGCTGCTGTCAGAGTAATACAACTGGTATTACAACAAGGCTTGGTTCATCCTATTCAGGTAAAGATTGAAAATATTCAGAATACAAATACATGAAGTAGTCCATATTATGTATTTTAGTGCCACTTTGCCAAAAAAACTGGGTTGACATTATATGAAATATACTTTTAGATCGTACCTTACCTAATCTGCATGTCGACTGATGAAGAGCAAGGCGTGGCGACTGCTGCAGACAAGCAACTCCAAGAAATGGAAAAGAAACACCCACAGTTTCTGCAAAGTCAAGTTTTGAACGGCATACGATTAAGTTTACAACTTCAACGAATTTTAGCCGGCTACAAGGGACCAAGCTTGTGTAGCAACCAGTACTACCAACCGGAAATGCTGCCCAGTGTAGAAAGATCCATACCAATTGTACGTGGATATCGCATTCGACCGAAAGAAGCGCCTTCAGCTTTAAATGGGTTCCTATATTCGCTACTTAGGTCCACCAAACCTCAACGAAGAGCTATATCTTTGTCTTTATTGAAGCAATTTGATGATCAGCTTGTAAGTCATCCATTATGTTTTAAGCTACAAATCATCACCGAGTATGTACAAGGTAGCAATAACTAAAGTTTGTTTAAAACCCTTAACAGAAAACAAGACTAGCGGATCTGTTATACTACGCTGACAACCTGGCCTATTTTCCTTATCAAGTTGTTGATGAACCACTATTTATCATCCACCATGTGGATATTGTAATTTCTGTAACTGGATCAAACTTACTTCAGAGTTTCAAAGAGGTTAGAGCATTATCTATTACTCGTGGAATTAAAAATTTTAAAACATTAAAGTTGAGTCGACAGAACATTTATAAAACTGATTTTTTACTCTAGGCTCTCTTGCCAGTGAAAAATCCTGAAGGTGAAAAAGATCTAAAGGAAGTCAATCACGCTGAAAATGGAGGCACTGAAACTGAAGAAAATAAAATCACAGACATAATGGATGATGATGATGAGGACATCGAATCTCTAGTGAACAGAATTCCGGAAGATACTAAAACTCTTGAAGACTGTATTATTGCTTCGCAAGGTTGTCTCCTCCTTCTCATGCTAAAGCAACATTTGAAGGATATGTATGGTCTCACTGATACGTACGTAACATATTATATATTGATGTCATTCACAAAAATTAGTTTGGAAAATTTTAAAACTAAAAATAATCATTATATTTTATGTATGATTTAGGCGTATAAGTGGTTACTCTCCATCTGATGCTACTAAAGTCTTCGAGAGGCCCGTAAATAGAAGAAATAATCCTATATTTGATCCAAAGTGCACTCTCGCCAATTTGAACTGTCCACCCTCAGGATCAACGCCAGAAGGACGTCAGTCGCTTGTGGAACAATACCTACATGTAGGCTCAGTTCACTAGCAAATACATTTTGTACATTGTATTGTATTGCAAGTAGCTAATGCTAACTAATGATTGTTAATTGTGCATCTTTCTAGTTTAAGCAACTCATGCTGAGAATTGATCCAGAGGAAGGGGAAGAAGATGGAGAAGCGAAGCCTGTTAAAATAAAAATTGATCAAAACTTGTTTACTTATGGAAAGGCTCAAAAGGTCGCAAATGAAGATCAAATGAACTCATCGGGTCATGCGCCATCCAACCCAGAGGCGGCAGGTCTTCAACATCAACAAGCTAATGCGGATATGCCAAATCAGCAATATGCCGTTATATCAAATCCTGGATCAAGGGTAAGTAATTCAAACTTTAATAACGTCACCTTACTTACTAATCTATGAAAAGATAATTAATTTCTCTTTCTCAATCTCTTGAAACAGGTGGAGCTGGTGAAAATACCCAAGTTAAAGATCGTCCCGCTCGCTTTCCCAGGAAATGATCAGGGCAGAAGACCTGCGCACAAAGTGAAGGAACATCATCATCATCACAAACATAAAAAAGCAAAGCATAAGAAAAAGAAACGCCATGCAGTGAGCACAGATGAGGATAGTGACAATCCAGACTCTGATCCTGACTTCCGTCTTTAAAAGCTTTCTACAGCTCCATAAACCTCACATCCACAAAAACCGCAAAAACTAAACCTGCTTACAGAAACTCACACCGAGGATTCATGAATCTTTGTGAATAATTAGCACGACACTTCCTATATATGAACCATTTTGCTGGACCTGAAATGGTGCTTAATTGTCGCGAATTGTTTAATTAATGAGAATGAGATGAAATGTCCTCCAAAATCTTCACTACAATTTCTCCAAATGTAACTGATCGTTTTAAAATAATCCTTAGAAGACCGAAGCATTTAAGACATTTTGAAACTATTACTCACGTGCTAGCTTCTCTAAAGGTTACCCTTTCAGACCTGATTTGCCAGTAAATTGGTAAAAAATTATATACTTTTGCATTTTCGTCTGAAGCGTTTTTGTGCACATAGAACATGTTTGCTTTAACGATTTCATTCATTAGAAAATGTAAATGGTATATGATTTCGTAATATTGTTATTTCATATACAGACACCGAAATAGTATTATTTTTGTAAACCACTAAGTAACTCTTTTTTTGCTACAAAGTAAAGGCTTTATACCTAATCCCATATATAAATAACCGTTCGTTATGTATGCATTTAAATGAGGCAACATAAAAAAAATTACATGTTAAATTGTTTTAGGTAGTAGGAGTTTCAGCTGTAAAAGTCGCTTCTTGAAAATTATTATTATTATTAACTATTTTTTGTATATTACAACCTCGCTATTGTAAAATAGGCATGTTACTTTGTTAAATATCAATGTAAATGAAAGAAGTAAATTAAAGAATGTACAATATTTTTTTTACTCAATTTAAAGGTAAACACAAATAGACCAAAATATAAATACATTGTTTCTTGTAGATGACGTGTTAGCTTAATTTGTACAATATGTAAGTAGTAACGTCGTTTGTAAATTTATCATAATTGACGATCGGTAAGATTCAGCACTGGATGCGGTAATTATAATTGATTAAGAATCTCCGAAAATATTGACGTATATAAAAACATAAGAAATAGTTATAGAAAAACGTAACTTACGAAAAATACGTTCTAACTCCATAAATTATTTTAAAAGAGTAGGTAATACTGAGCGTCAAATATGAACAGCTCGAGCAATTGTAATAAGCATATAAGCAATGAAATTGAAAGTGCAAATTTCTCATTTTTTAAAACGGTAATTATTTACGAAGTAACAAGTAACTATAATATGTACGCAAACCAAATAATGTAAATATATTTCTTGTACGTAACTTGTTTTAAAATGTACAGTATAAATACCTTCGTTGACATTTTGTAAAACAACTACTTTTTTAAACGGTAAGCGTAACATAATATGTAGAAGGTATAAACAAATGGGAAAAGAAACTAATAAATGAATTTCGTGATTTATTTCGAGACAGCTACTTAATAATCCATGAACGGTTGAGAAGTCAGCTACACTAGACGATGAATTAATAGGGAAACATGTCGTATAACTTATTTTATAACGTTCTAGGAATACAAAATAATATGTTAAGAAGCTATGATTGACATCATACATCACTGTTAAGTATTGAATTACTTAAGGTTCGTCTAAAAAGTTATTTAATCTTCCATGAAGAAATCCTAGTTATATTGAGATAAAACTAATAATACGCCTCCTCGCTGACACAGAGATGTAGCTAGTAGGGAATATTAACTCTAGATTTTCTGAAATTTTATAAAATAATATATATTATAAGAAACAATGGTTTTCATTGTTTCTACATGAGTGATATTTATTTCAACTTCGTTTCGTTGTAATAAAAAAATAAGTCATCGTTAATTGCGCATGTTGTGGTGCAAATGTATTTATTTAATCCTTAGACGCAACTTTGATAAAGATTTGTGGACTAAAGTACTTGCGTCACGGGACAATAATCATTTTCAAAACTTGTTATTTTTTTTCAAAGTAACGGTAAAAAGTCTCTGTCATAGACATGCTAAATATATTACGCTTCAGGATATGCATTTTTTCTCAGACTACCTGACCGCGCATTGTTTCTTGCACATTACCCAGTCAACAACCTGTTCGTTGCTCCCGAAAAAATGCATAAATTATGTTAACGTAATCTGTCTCATTGTGTAAGTTTACCTTCTTCATTTCATACTGTCATGTAGACGTACATAAAAAACTGACATTGAAAAGTGCAAGCTCATGAAATGAGAGCAAACCACCTCATCTCATCATTCAACATTTGTTTCCATAATAAAGTTTTGCTCTCTTTGACTTTTGCTCCTATTTTTATGCATGCAAAAAAGATTCTGTTGTTTTCGGCTCTTTACCTATTCACATGTAAGTTGATGTATTCAGGTGTACTCGACCGACAGGAGTCAACTATAATAGTAAGTGTGTACGTACACATAGAACCAAAGCAAGTAATATTGCGTATAACGAGATCTCTGGCATTTGGCAGGTGCAGAAGCCAACTGTTAATGCTAATTGTTTTGGCGCTTAGGAGGAAACCATATTTTCCTTGTTGAGTTATACCACGGTTATACCTGTACAGACGAGACACAAATTATGCGTAAAATATGGATGATCCTTTGATTTACGGGGTATATTATTTATGTGGGATAAATTTGGGATCTTGGGAAATACATGAAACAAACAACGCGTAAGACGCAATAATTTGATTATGAAAAATAATGATGAATAGGCATAATATACAGATATTGTAGACCTGCAGAGATTTTTGTTAGCCATTATGAGTACTTACACATATATTAATATGGTGCTGATGTAAGCGTAAAAGAATTTCATTTATCATTTTAGTCAGTAGTCAGTACTCGCCAAACTGGCAATGAAAATTGAAGTCAGATTAGGTATGTATCTTATGATTCCACTTTACATAGTTTCTGCCTAACGTGCTTAACACTTGTCTATAATAAAATATTTGGCTGATCCATCAGTCTTCTTGTAATAGAGGACGCAAGTTCTTATATACTTAAATCAAGCACAAGTGCAAAGTTAACATTTCACATGTACGCTAACCTCAACTTTATGAACACTTGACTATGTGTATGATGATATGTCCCATCAAATCCCATAAAAAAGCATCAACGAACACATACACGAATGGGCAATATGAGTACATATTGTGCAGTTGTTTCACTCATAAATATAGAGATCATTTTTGTCTTTTTCACGTAACCTCCTCCTACTCCTACTCCTACTACTACATAGTATTTCGCCATCAGCACCTTAAAGTTGAGTTGGGAAATAGAGTAGAACAACAAAAGCAAAAACACGAGAGAAATGAGAGCTCATTTCATTGAGGAGAGCACTCGTAGCAAGGGACTAACGGAACAATGCCAAAAATGAAACTGTCTCGTGCATAAATATATAAGTTTTAATTTGATTTTTTATTTTAAATCGATGATTTCATTAAGTGCCTGTAGGATTAAGGAGTTTGAGGTGAATTAATTAAAAGTTGGATAAAAAGTAGTGAAAGTGGAGTATATAGAAGTGCCATAATAAAAAATTGGATTCGGATGTACAATGCTTTTGATATCCTCAAGACAGACAAATTATATTATTTGTTTTACAAGCATACTTAACGTAACCACTGTTTGCAGTCCGTCCGGAGAATCGCTATAGAGTAGGCGGAATTCTTTTATATCTTTACTTATAACTTGTATCTAAACCATTGCGCGCATTAAAGTTATATACATTATCTGCAGCGGTAAAAAGATTGTGTCAGTTTCTCCAAATCTATATTGATCCTAGTTTGTTAATTATTTAAAACATTTAACATTAAGGTAGATGGTAGATATAATGAATGGGGTACGCTATGATATGACTTACTGTACGTATATCACTCAATACTTATCTATCACAAGGAAGTGCTTATCTGGAGAGGGTTCTCTGAGGAGTGTCTCTTTCCAGAGATGAATCACTGTTGATGGAATAGTAAATAAAAATGCTGGGCTAAACCAGTTAAATGTAACAAGTTACAGCAAATGCTTCCGCTTGTAGTAATACTTTAAAGAGTTGGAAAGTTGAAATGAAAGTATTTAGTAGTAAAACAGTAAGAATTGTCAGGGATGCAAGTGTAAAAAGTGTATAAAAACAACAAGAAAAAGTATTTTACTAACGCGAATAGATATAATTTACTTTTAGTTTGATTCTTTTAATTGCAAATATCATTTGTATCTTGTATCTATATCATGTCTGTGGTTTCGCAATGAACTTTAAATGAGGTTAATTTTGTTTATGCGACTACTCGTATCGAGCTATTTAGCAAATTTTCCTAGAACTAGGCAATATCAACCGCAAAATAAAAATATTGGAAACTGAAACCAACTTTTTAGTACATTCATGAAAATAGTTGTCAATTTGAGACTTAAAAGTCAATATTACTTTGAGAATAAGACAATTTTAAACCATGTAGTTTAACGTAAATGAGACAAAGACAAACTTTATGGAAAATTTGGAGCTAAAAAATACGCAAACAAGTCCATAGGTTGTAGGTAGCATAATATTATGATGTTTTACTTCTACTTACAAACTGATAAGCCATATACGCACATGCTGTGCATACCTAGGTGACTATTTTTTCATATTAGGAAAAGAAAGCTCTCAAAATTGTTGATTTTAATGTTTGTTGGGTTATAAAACATTTAGATACTAGTTTGTATATAAATAAAGACAGTAAATAAAATATTGCAAAATTCAAAACTGTTCGTTTTAATAAATGCTTGTGTCAAATCACAAAGTAACATTAAATTGCTAATAAGTTTATAACATTTGAACTATTTTCTTTTCATATTAATTGTGTTAACAGGGATGAAAATTCGGATTGTCAAGTTTGCATCCTGCACGTGTACCACGGAGTCCGCCTTCATATTTGCAAGACTGAAGTTCTTCAATCACCTTTGTTGACTGATTTACATCCACAAAATTATTTAATATCATGTTCAGAACTTTTTAAATTCTTTCATAATAAGCACCTGCATTATTCGAATTTCTTTTATTTACCTTTTACCAAAGATCTGTGTCAACAAGCTTATCGATATTGATATTATATTATCGTTTGTTAGTATTTGTACACACATTAACTTTCCGTATCCGTATTCTCCAGTTTACACCACATCCAGTAAAGTAAACCCCGTTTGCCGTTTGTATGACAAAAGTAAAATCTGCGACAGATTAGATTTTTGTAATTTATTTGGTAATGTGTTGTGCTATCTTTCTATAATATTTGCCCCGCGCTTTACAAGAAAAAATATCACAGATTAACAGCAGGGATACTATAAGAATGTTGAAGTGATTAGCATTAAGGTTTTTATGATCATGATGGAGTTTATCAACAACAAATGCAAGTGGAAGAAGATTTTGACAGTGTGGAATAAGCTGCAATGAGTCAGAATGAATCTACCTCCAGTGAAGATCAACTGGTCCGCTCGTTGTCAATGTCCAGAAACATGGCATTTTCAGTCGTCGATGAAGTGCCTCATATGATAAGGCTGTTGCCATCAGAAACTAACAATGAAGAACAAAGACCTTCTTGGTGGAAGTCTTCCGGAAAAGGACTGAGAAAGTCTTCATCAGCATCTTCCATTAACACTATTCGTCACCAGATTGACAACAACTCTACCAATCTAGAGAACATTTCGATATCACGTGGATTACTCAGAAGAGGAAGTGATGGAGTGCAAACATTTCGAACTAGTTTGAACTCAATTGGCGATGATGGTGACCATTCATCTATTTCGGATAGGGTTAAATCAAATAAATCCGTCCAACCGATTACTGGGTCTCAACAACTCACCCCAATTGTTAAAGGAACCCGACGAAACGATCTATTGGTGGGAATAGTCGTATCAAGATGGGATAATATTGTGGGTCCTCAATCTGTATACCTTTGGACAGAAGAATTGACAAGCGTATTTTACCCGATAAACTTGCCACCACAGTTATCTAAACTGGTAAAATATGTTACAGATCATACTGTCGACCATCAGACTGCTACTGGAGGATACATTCCTCCAACAGTGCAAAGAACTACTTTGTGCATTGTACCTGATCTAAGTTTAGCGTATCTCTCGTTGTCAATTCGTGTACCGACGGAACTTGATACAATCCTGGAATTTCAGACGTCGTCTCCAATGACTGCAAACAATCCAGATACTCCTGCACTCACAATGCCTCATTCTATATCAGTACTAAGTAATCTTAAATATTTGAGCCAGTTCCTGCTTCTACGGCCTTTAATCATTAGCTGGTTACTGGAGTACGGACCTCAAATAGGAGTACTTCTGTGTAAAGTAAGTGGAATAAGTGTTTTTTATCGGTCTGCACAAAGAACTATGCATGTTGAGCTAATTTTCACTAATAAAAGTAATAATGATTTTATGAATATTTATTTTTATGATAGGACAATCTTCAGAGTTCCATGATCAACTCTTGGTGTGCTGAACTGTGTAAAACTATAACAACTCTTCAGACTTGTTGGGTCCAAGATTTTTGTGAAAGTCCGAGTTACAATTCACTAAATAATAACATGACCTCCAATAACCTGCGGCAACAAACTGAACCTTATGAAACGAGCCCTTTGAATTCTAATGCTGACACTGTTTCTGACTATCTTCCTCCAAACAATAAGATTGCATCGAAAAACTGCTTAGGAAATCTTCTTACATCGCATTTATCCTCTTTTGGAAGCTCTATCGTTGTTGGCAATGATTGCCTTGCAGTTAATCAGGTAATAAAAAATGAAAATGAAAGACTACTCCAAAAATGAAAGAAAATACTGGATGCAAACATGTTAATTATTTTTGTGGAATAGATTATACGTTTTCTGCTGTGCTTTGCTACATCTCAAGAAGGATATTGTTCCAGATACGCACTTGCGACGCTTCCAGATACTTTCATGAAAGGTTTATTTGTTCAGGTACGTAAAATAAAACAACGATATCTATTATCTGTGACATCATTTAAATAAGTATATTCGCAATATTCGCATTATTAAACAAACAATTTTCTTTGTAAATAGGGGCTAGTACTGGGTGGAATTGGCGAACGAAGTATATCTTACAAGCAGGTGACCTCAAATCGACATCCGCTGACTAGGGTAAGAAAAGTTTTAAAATGCCAACGTAATATTGCCAATTTCACATTTTCAGGTGCATTTTTGATGTTCTGTGTCATAAATTGCTGTAATTTTTCATACATTTTTAGATTGAGTTGGGCTCAAAAGTCAAGGTTCGTCAAACTGTAATCATGACGCATACTCAAGAAAAGGAAACTATTGTAATGCAGGAGCTTCATAAATTATGGACGTCGGCAATTCCAGTGATACAACCTGGAGAGTAAGTT